>JANHFO010002892.1:48847-64082 GCA_032468095.1 Pareas carinatus | reverse complement strand
AGATAGATAGATAGATAGATAGATAGATAGATAGATAGATAGATAGATAGATAGATAGATAGATAGATAGAGTTGTTAAAATTTGTGACCTGTGCTGGGAATACAAATAGGATATTAGGAGACAGTATGCAGCCATGGGTACGGTACTCACCTGTTGGATATAGATTGCGTTGTAAAATGAGAGGTATGATCTACTGAAGTGAGCTGCAACTCATGAAAGGTTGTATATTTTATTAAAATTAGTTAGAAAAAAGATTACCAGACTCCTTCTGTGATATAAAGGGTGTTCAGTATATATGGTACCCAATTCTATGTTCTGTCTGGCTTGGATAAATAAATGTTAAATGTTCCTTTTTTAAAGGGAAAGGAAAGGTATAATGAAAATAGGTCTGGATACTTGTTAATTAAAATTGATGCCCCCTGGTTATATATTTTGTATAGAACTATTAAGAGATTGTACAGTATTTCATTTAAAAAAAGCCTACATACTTTAAAGGATGCAATTACCGGTACATTCCTTTCCATAAACCTCTACAGAGGACACACACATGCATGGTGTCCTTGGTTGTTTTTGTGTCAGCAATCCATAAGTTTGGAAGTAACTCAGGTGTTTGGTTGATGAAAATGGTAGAACTTGGCAATGGTTAATCTCTTCATTTAGTGTGTGAGAGAAAAATACCTATGTTTATCACTGATTAGAAATCCTTTATAGATTTTCTGTATAAACAGAAAAAAAATGCAATTATGAGTTGTGGCTTGGATTAAAAACCCTGGATAAAGAGAGTAAGCGTTCTTTAGTAATCATAGAGTAGGAGATAATTTTGTAACTGTACTTATATTTGCTGCAAAGGAAATCAGAAGTTTTCTATATATATTTTCTGTACTTTCTCCCCTTTTTTCTTCCTTGGTTTCTTTACTACTGGTATTCTTTATTACTTTGTTAGTTTTTATGCTCTTTGTAAAACTTTCAATATAAAAGTTAGTAATTTGAGTTACTTCATTTTTAAAAAGCTAACATCTAACTAGCTTTGATTGATCTTGAACAGTTAGGCAAGGATTTTGACTGTACTCATATATGCTAAGTTTATATGGGGAAAAAAGGCATCATAAGAGTTCTGTATGGAATACAATACTTTGAGGTTCAGAAATCAGAACCAAAGTAGATGATATGAAAAATTAATGTTTTGATGCTTTAAAATTCATGACTTAAATTAAAAAAAAAACCTTTTTGGTCGGGTTAGCTGTTACAGTTTACAACCTTTTTCTTGACCTTTTATAGTCTACCTTCTTGACCTCATAAATGCATTAAACTGTTTTGCTATCAATGGAATTTTAAGGAAGAAATCTGTACAGGTACGTCAGAAACATTGTTTTTTTAAAAAAAAACCATAACAAACAAACTTTAGAAAATAATTAGATTTCTCCAAACAATTCATGGCAGTTAGAAATCAGAGTGTGCTTTTAATAAATTTTAGATGCTAGTGATATGAAAAATTACAATTTAGTGATACATTTAGAAAAGCATGAGCAGATTCTCCATGACTCTGGGACTTCAAATTGTTTTAAGAGTATTTGAAAGGCAAGAAAATAAATAATAAATGCTTAAAGGATCAGTAACATGAAAGGTAAAGGAGGACAATTGTCAATTAGCCCTTGGTCACCTTTATTTTAAAAATATTTTAAATGAAAATATCAATTTGGTCATGTTATTTTTCAATAGGATTGTGCAGAGTTTCAGTTCAGTCTCTAAGAGGTGTTTTGAAGAATACAAGGGTGAAAATTTAAGACTGGAATGAAATGCCTTAAAGCAGATGTCTCCAACCTTGGTCCCTTTAAGGCTTGTGATGGATGAGGAATTCTGGGAGTTGAAGTCCACAAGCCTTAAAGGGACCAAGGTTGGAGACATCTGCCTTAAAGTAACTATATCTTTATCCAGATCTGTGTGGTTGCCCTTTGCTGTTTCCATACAACTCCCATCCCCCCAAAAAACCCATGAAAGTACTGCAGATGGCTGCTCTATCTATGACTAAAAATACTTCAGACTGATGCTATGAAACAGTTTGGAAACTGAAACAGTGCTGGCTTTTTATATTTCTCTGCTTCAATTTCAGCAACAACCGTACCTCAGGTCCATAAAAGTTTAAGGGGAGAAAAAAAACCCTACCTAAGAACAATGAATTAAACTATATGAGAAATACGGATGATTTTTAGAGGCCAATGCCTCAGATAGCATTAAGAAATTTTAGCTAAGACAGTGAAATCATTGTACGATCTATGCTAGCATCACTGGATCAAATAGTCAACAAATATGCTATAGACCTATACTTCATGGAGCAGCGATGAAGGCCTTGGAAAAAATATTCAAATGTCACGCTGTGTCTATACGTACAAAGATCAGAATAACATTGAAGAGGACTTCTGGGAATACTATGGATAGCCAAGAAATCAAACACGTGGATCGCTGAACAAGTCAACCTAGAGTTCTCTCTCAGGACACAAATGACCGGGTCAAATTCTTCTTCAAACACATTTCAAAAAAGTCCTCTGGAAGAGGCTGTAATACTAGAAAAAGTAGAAAGAGAAGATGATGACTAGTAGAAGGTGGACAAACCCAGTTATAGTGGTGATGAGTACACCATGGGAAACCTTAAAAAAAACCAACAGGTTAGAGATGGATTGTTTTGAAGTAAATTGTGGTCCCAAATGTTCCAAAATGACTTTAGTAGCACTTAATCAACCAACAACTCATCTTTGGAAATTAAGTATTTTTTTTTCTTGATGTATGGTCTGGCTGCTTTTCAGACTTATACAGGAATATGCAGTGTAGGCTAACCATAGAAAATGTTGTCTTTTATTAAAAAATGATTTTTCTTAACATGTATACAACTATGGAGGGAAGATATAAATTAGTTAGTGGATTGGAGTGTGCTACAGTGTAGCCATGTCTGTGTGTAAAATGATAAATTGTGGTAAATGGTGATTCTTGAGATAACTATTTCAGTATACAGCGGCACTGAAAACATAATTATACCCAAGATTTCATAGCCGTACCAGATATTATTGGTGTATTGACACGTAAAATTAATCAAGATTTAGATTTGTTTAGAGCAGCTTTAAGTTTTCTCTTTATAAACAATTAAACTTATGGAGGGAGATTGCATAATTGCTGAATTATTTGATTATGCTAAAAATAATGGCAAAGATGCTCTCTTGTACTATTAATGAAGATTTCTCTCTCTCTCCACTGCAGTTTTTCTATTTAAAAAAAGATACATTAATCATAAAATGCATACATGTGTTAAGAAGAAAAATATTATCAGAACTGAGTGTCATTTAATTATCACTTTTAACTAGTTTTAAGTAAAATGTCACTTTCAGCTACTGCTAATTTTATTTTAGCTCATGGTATCAAAGCTTCAATGATTTATAGGAGGCTGCTCTTAGAAGTTCCTAAATCAGTATTAATGAGTAGTGTAAGAAAGGACAATTAGTATAATTAAAACCAGAGCATGAAAAAGACTCCTTTCAATTCTTTTGACAACCAGTGATATTTTTCCAGGGTGCTTGATCTAGTTTTAAATGGTGCAGCCTCTTTCTTACTATGATTACATTACTATTTATGTTTCTAATGAAAGGAAAACAGATATTTGGCTCTATTCCACCAGAGGTTCTATCTATATGAACTTCATTGGCATCAATAAGGAACTTGTTCCAGTTATCTTTTCTTCTTTAAATTTGCAAAAATAAGGGGATATTTTGTAAAATTGTATGATATAATCTCCTGTCATTTGAAAAGGAGAAAAATGTTGTCCTTCTGCTCTGGAACAGCTGAGACCCTGAGGATAGTCTGCTCATTACAGAGATCTTGTTTTTCACAAAGGATGAAATGTTTTTTCAAGAGTAAGAATTATGTTGCTGCATTTTATATAAGAAAAATGAGACAGCGGATATGGGATAAACTTGTAATTACTGTTGAAGATTGAGAAGAGAAAAAAAGTGACAAAATTATTAATATTTTTCCAATGAAATCAAATTTCTGCAATGATTGATAACTAAATGAAACATACACACATACATTTGTATGTACATACATACGTGCTTTATTTAGTTATCAATCGCTGCCAGAATTTGTTATTTTAATATTATTTTAAATGTTGCTTAACTAATATTTGAAACGGAAACTGAGCATCAATTACATAAAATTAAATTGTTAACACTTAAATGTTCAATAATTGTAATTGTACATTTGCACGGTATGAGCATACAAGCTATAACTAATGCATTACTCAACACGAAACAATATAATATCAGTAAACAATTGCAATATTTAGTCTGGAGTAATTATATAACAAATAGTTAATACCCCTTGTATGTCACAAAAGCAAAATAATGATGAAATCTTTTTAGAGGAAGCAATTGTATAAGGTAAGTGTATATTTATTTAGAGAATTGTAGTAAATCTCCATCAATAGACAGCTTACAGATAGTCCTGAAATTACAACTGTTCACTTAATGATTGAATTTACAATGAACCTCTCCAAAACTACTTAGAATTGTGGTCACATGACTGCATTTTGGGTGGTTGGTCCCCTCATGGGACCAAGATTCGCTAGGTTTTTTGCTGGATTCTGGTGTTTATTTTGAGTTTCTGGCAAAAAACACATATCAGGTAAAATGGATTCATTCAATGACAGCAGCATATGCTTAAGGACTGCTGCATTCACTTAACAACCACCACAACAAAAAAAATAGCTCTGTTCATATGATGCCTTGACTTATCACCATAATTCTAGGGTCAGTTATGGTGATGAGTCAAGGACTATCTGCAACTGATTTCACAGGAAAACACATCAGTGGGGTGGTCACTACTGTCTTCATTACCCAAGGCAAGAGCTGTTAAGAATAATACGAGCTTTGATAAACTAGCTACAGTCAATCCTCAAGACCAGTTGCCAAGGCTCAGGGGATAGTTAAAATGCTAGAAGATGCCAATTTTCTGTAGGAAGAATTTTAATACTGTGAGAAGAATTTTAATTCAAATTTATATTTATTCCTACACTGACGCTGATTCTCCTTTTAATCAGTAATATGACCCACAACTAACTGAAAGTAGAAAACTATGTTGCAAAGATCACTAATCCACATTTTCCTCTAGCAATAAATGACCAGGCTACACTAATTAACCTGCACAAATAATGGACAGGGAAAATTCTTTCACAAAATACAGAGCTTCCCTGGGTACACAGAAATGGCATCAAAGCCCTCACATGGGAACACATCAGAGGGAAAAGATCTACATGCTCAGCAAAGTAAGATAAGAACATTTCCACTAGAGCTGCTCAAGTATTAACACATTCACACATGCGCTCACACCCTGCCAAAGAACTATTCCCATACACATAATTCTAGTCTCTATATCCCCATCTGTAGCTCCATTCAAATTCTTTGTCTATGTTCTTGAATAAACCTGCTTGACTCCTCTTCAGACAGCATACTCAGTGTCTTGCTTACACAACCTGGCTTGAAACTAGATCAGAACATTCTTTTGACACTTCTCATGACAACTCCTACTATAATTCAAACCCAACTATCTGGTATTCACTACAATTGTTATAATCCTGGAAATGCTGGGCTACATGATCAAGAAGGACAGCAATATGTAAACTACCCCCCCCCAAATTATGTTAGAAGCTAAGATCAAGGTCACTTGGAAGGAGGTTAATCACTGATGGAATTTCAGAAGTGTGTAAAGATTAAGGGTAAGGCTTGGATATTTAAGAAATTCAAGGGTCTGACTCCCTCCAAAGCTCTAGATATTGCTAAACAAAGGATCACAGCACCGGCTACAGGTTAAGGAGATACACTAGTGCAGAAGTCTCCAACCTTGATCCCTTTAAGGCTTGTGAACTTCAACTCCCAGAATCCTCAGCCAGAATCCAAGGCTTTAAGGCTTGTGGACTTCAACTTACAGAATTCTTCAGCCAGCATCCAACCATCCAAGAAATACTCCAAACCTCTGTGCAAGAACACAGTAACAGCAAAGACAACAGTAGAAAGTAGTAGAATATATGGGAGAACGAGAAGACACATAACATCAGTGCAACATGACTGCAAACTTGAGAGCAGAACACAATAATCTTCCAGAAGAGGAACCAGTCATCATCACAATAGCAGACTACATAAAACAAGAGTTAAAATATCCAGGTGACATTAAACCCCCCAAAATAACAGTAACAATGATAACCAAATCAGTCCCCACAAAGAAACATCAAAATGTAAATGTGACAAAAAGCAAAGACTAAAATAAGAAACAATAAAAATTGGGGTTCATAGATAATAATATCAAAATAATTCCTATTTACTTTCTAAATGATTGCTGCTATAGCAGAATTGGTAAGGCCTAGAATTCAGATCATTATACATTAAACAGATATCTTCTGTGCAATTTTTTTTGGTCAAGGTGATTAGCAAAGTGAGGGAAAGAGGGATAGAAAATAAACATGATTTCAGTTAACATTACCGATTTCTAGCAGATAATCCATTAACTAGGGGGTGAAATAATCTCCAAATTCTTCATTGAATTCAGCTCAGGAGTTTAATGGCAAGGGCACCTTCTTGTTTAGCCTATCATTTGGACTAACTACAAGGCAATGGATGCCATACTGCAAAACCGCTAATATTTACAGTGGAAAAGCCAGAATATCTCTGCCAGATTGTTCTGCTGATGATTTCACTTATCTCTGTTGGTCCTGGCTATGAAATTTGGATTTGACATTGTTTAAAGCAGCAAATGTAATGGTTGAAAATATGTAGTGCTATTTTCATTCAAAATGACATTATGCAATATTGTACAATGGGATAGGATGGGATAGGATAGGATAGGAGAAGCTATGAAAATTACTGAATTTTGATGAAAAAGCAGTATATTGAAAATATTCAATTTACTCTCTGTTCAAACAAAACTTTTAATTACTGTGATCTGACCCCAAGATGACCACCATGCCTACTCTGGATATTTCCAAAAATGAAGAATAAACTGTCTGGGCTACTTGCTTTCCTATTTGCTATCTGTTGACTCGCAAAATTTTGTTGAGCGTCCTGTCATCAGACCATTTGGATTTTTAAGAAGCATACTGAGTGAAACATACTGTCTTTTTGTCAAAATAGCCAAACTACAAGACAGAGTTCATGCCAGAGATGACTCCTTTCTGGATGGCCATTATTTCCATCTTCCAGAGGAAAGGAATCCTCAACATACTGTCACTGCTGGTCCAAAGCAAGTAGATAAGTTCTACTTGAAGTAGATTGCTTTAGAAATATCAAGGACCCAAGTCATGTAGGGCTTTATAAGTAATAATCATCAACTTGATTTGCACTAGAAAGCAAATATATAGCCAATGCAATTCACATAACAAAGATATGACATGGCTATGCTGACTTACTCCTGTCAGCAAGAAGGCAGCTACATAACTGTAACAAATGTAGTTTCTCAGTGATTTTCAGGTAGCATCATGGAGTCTGAGTCATACTAGTACAAGTAGAAGTGTCCTTTTCCAAGACCAAATGGATTTGGAACAATAGTCAAACCTGGGTAGTACATCTACATGCGCTAAAACATGATCCTTGAGCCCAGCCTAAATACTTAGAATGCAAATATAATTCTTCAAAGAGTGACATCCAGAGTCAGTTATGAAACTATAACGAAACTGGATGACTTCTAGATGAGAAGCTATTCCATCTTACTCAGACTGAGCTTAAGCCTTTATTTTCTTATCTAGTATTCACACCAGCAGAAGATTTACAACGCATCTTCTACTTGGTCCAAGGTAGAAATCTACAAATATCTTTATGCTGAAGATATCTTACCCTGTGCTGATGGATGACTTCTAGTAGCTTCATATAGATGTTTAATAGAGTGGGTTAGCCCAAGGTGAAGAAGCTTTGACTTGTCTTTACCCATCACTACTAACATAAAAGATATACTCAGGAAGACCTGGAATTACTGCAAGCCAGTGCTTCCATTGATGCCATGGTAAATGGTACTGAGGATTACCAAGGAATCTAGCAGGAGAGAGAGAGAGAGTCATACTGACCCATGTTGCTGTTGGAGTTTTGAAATACAACATAGAGCTAAAGTTTTATACAGCTCAGGGAAACTTGGCTTGTCATTTCCTATTTCCAAATCTGATAGAGCCTCAACTAGCAAAATCAAATACTTCATGGCTGGCTGGGAGCCAAACCAGATAGATACTGCTGCTGGAAACAAGGATAGCCAGGCTGAATTTCATTAAAAACCTTGTGTAAAAGCATGCTGTTGTACCTGAGCTTTGTCTGGGAAGAGTTTATATTCCATATTGGCAAATCCACCATTCCTGTTCATGAGAAGGTAGCACGGTTTCATTCAATTTGTTTGTCAATTGTATCCTTATGGTTGTAACCACAGTTTGTCAATTGTAGCCTGTATGTAAATATTGAGTGTGTACACCAGAGATAAATTCCTTTTGTATCCAGACACACTTGGCAAAATAAATTCTAATTCTTTTCCTATTCCTACTCCTACTCCTATTCCTACTCCTACTCCTATTCCTATTCCTACTCCTATTCCTATTCCTATTCCTACTCCTACTCCTATTCCTATTCCTACTCCTATTCCTACTCCTACTCCTACTCCTATTCCTATTCCTACTCCTATTCCTATTCCTACTCCTATTCCTACTCCTACTGCTACTCCTACTCCTATTCCTACTCCTACTCCTATTCCTACTCCTACTCCTATTCCTACTCCTATTCCTATTCCTACTCCTATTCCTACTCCTACTCCTACTCCTACTCCTATTCCTACTCCTATTCCTACTCCTATTCCTACTCCTATTCCTACTCCTACTTCTATTCCTATTCCTACTCCTACTCCTATTCCTATTCCTACTCCTACTCCTATTCCTACTCCTATTCCTATTCCTATTCCTACTCCTACTCCTACTCCTACTCCTACTCCTATTCCTACTCCTACTCCTACTCCTACTCCTACTCCTATTCCTACTCCTACTCCTATTCCTATTCTGTAGGAGAAGATGAAAATATTCTATTTTTATACACAAAAGACATGCAGATCAGAATACGCCCATGAGAAAGAAAGGAAGAGCAAATTTCCTTAGTATCATTGTATGCAAAAGTAGAATTTAACCTATAAAAAGAGACAGTAGGGAAAAAATAAATACGATGCCTACTAAAACAAAACAGGAAAAAAGTTTTTGGCAACTATTTGCACACAGCCTCAAGTACCTTGCTTTTACATTGCCTTACATTCAAAAATATTAAACCTTCAGGTAGATTATTTTATTCCATATGTTTCCCAAGAGAACACGTTTAGGTGATGGTAGGTCCACCTGGGCTCCGCCTCCTCCTCCTCCTCCCCCAGTGGCTGTGTTGTCTGTGGTTGTGAGCGTGGGCCATGCACGGGGAATCTTGAGTTCTGGTCTTAATTTCTGCAATGCACAGTCGAGTTGGGTAGGGCGAGCGCCCTCTCCCCTTTGCTCATCCCATCCTGTTAAGCCCCCCTCAGATATTCCCAAGAACAAGGTCTAAACCAGGGATGGCGAACCTTCTAGACACCAAGTGCCCGGACGAGCCATGGCCGGTGAGTCGTGACTCGTGACATCATCGCCTGGCACGGCTGCTCTCCTTCTGAGCATGTGCAGGGCCCTGCGACATCATCGCCTGGCGCTGCTGCTCCTTCCTGAGCGTGCTCAGCCCTGGGGGCGGTGCTGGGGCGACTTGGCTCGCGTGCCAGCAGGGAGGGCTCTGGGTGCCCGCTGCCCGCCATAGCTTCGCCATCACTGGTCTAAATGTAGTGAGGTGTAGGGGGAAAGTCAAAGCTTTTTTTTCTTGTTTTGCCTTATAGAACCCTATGAAATTCATTCCGTTGTATAGAAAATTCTAAGGGGTTGATTGGGAATACCACCACGGTATGGATTAAACAATTTTTGTCCGTAGTAAATAATCAAATCCAGCAATGCAGCTCGCCCTGAGTTCTGCTTCTCTGGACACAATAAAGTGGGGTTGACTAGATAACGGAGGGGTGCCCCAGAAAGGAAAGACTCGCAACAGATTGGGCTTTTATGCAACAAGAAGCCATATGACCTGCATCAACTCAATTGCCCACCGATAAGCTATTTATGTTTTTGCTGTGAAATTTGGACTGTTTCCAAACATTCGTTTCCAATAGTCCGGCAGCTACTTTTTAAAGTCGTGATGCATTAATAACTTCCCTGCAAGCCCAGTTTCTAAAGAGTGAGAAGGACCTATTCGGTCATTGTCGTTATGGAAAGCTTCCGTGTTCCAGCTTTGCTAATGGCAGGGGGGGGAGGGATTCACCGCCTCCTTCAATTGTTTTTATACAGTTTTGTGGTTATAATATGGATTGGCTGAAGATTTTTAGTCTAAAGCAAAGCGATATCAAATGTGTTGTTTTTTCCACTTTAAGCAAATTCTAACAGAAAAGGGATAGAGAACAAAGCATCAGTTCATGAATGCCAGGAAATGTGTGAAGGAGAACACTTGGCATCCTTTAATAGCACCCAAGAGTGTGCTGGAAAATGCGGCAATCCAACGCAGCGTTGATACGCCAGGAATGACTTTATCTTTCAAAGTACCCTAGTTGAAAATGTAATAGGGTGTGGTGAACACAATCAGGGGCAGAAGGAGGGTACGGCAACCAGAAACGGAGCAACATAACTCACAACGCTTGGGGTGGCAAAATGGGTGTGAGACATTCTGATTTACTTTGCACAATATTTTTTGTCCTAGAGGGATAATTTATGGTATGGTTATCCTTCAACTCAGCCAGTTCTCTACTGCAGGAATTGGTTTTTAGCACTGAAGGGAGCAAATTCTGTTTTGTCAATCACAACATGATACAACATATATAAAGTTCTGAAACTGGAGGGAAGCTTGTACAATACAATTTAGGAAGTCGAGAGATGGGGTATTTCTCAACATGTGTAAACCGGCCCAATTTGTAAGCCAGCAAAGCCGGCAAAGGAGAGCCAGTGGTGATTGCTGAAAACGGGTTCCAAAGTCAGATTGCTCAATTTTACTCTTACTTAAACAAAATCTAGTCTCTGGAATCTAGGCCCATTCAAATAAGGCTGCTTCCTTTCTTACATGTCGTATTTCTTCAGGGTCTATTTAATCCCTGGTTAAATGTTCCTCTTAGGAATTATTGACCTTCACTCTTCATTCCCTGGACTTGTCACATTTTGTTAACTTTTTAAACTGTAGTTTTTCAACCAAACAAAATACTTTATATAGGGTACTGTCTTCGTGCATAATAAAGTAGAACTATTACTTTCATGGCTTGCAAGTTTTGCTAATGTTAAAGAAATTGGGAACTGTATTTGTCTTGAAACTCTGTAATTATATTATATTACATTATATAACTGATTCATATTCAACTTCATGTAATAACAAGTATCTGAAGATTATTAGTTTCAATCTCAATTCCTTTTTATAGACACTGCTGCCAGCTCTGGTACAATGCATCTGTTCATGTGATTATTATTATTTTCCTAAACGTAAAACTTTGTGTTAGACTAATTGATTTTCATTTCATTTCACATTCAGATCAGTTTCCTGTGTGGAAATAAAAAAAATTATATCTTCCTGTAGGTAATCAATATGTTCCATATCAGGAAAGTATGAGTCTATATATCTCATGCTACTCAGATTATAGTTTTACCAAACTTTAATTTGTTGCAGGCCAACTCATCTTATGATACATTCAGATGAATCTAAGTCAGCTTTTAATCATAAATCAAAATTGAGAAGAGGGAAAGGTATGCTAGAATATGTCATATTAGGAGATAAGTAATGTTTTGAAGAAAACCAAATACCCTTATTTGATATATGTAGTACTTCGCATCAGATGTACATTTGAGCATATGGGCCATATATCTTATTTTCCCATTTAGGTTAGAGGAGAGCCGGTTTTAAATACGAAAAGAAATAGCTTTGGATCACAGCGTTTTTGTAGAGTGATGTTTTCAGAGTATGCAGTAAGCTCTGAGTTGTGCCAAAACACAGCAAAATGAACAACTAATGTCTTTAGGGACAGAGATTATAAACGATTCTTCTTTTAGCATGCTCCAAAGCCATTTCTGACCTAAAACACAGTGTCCATAGCATTCGCTCAAAAACTGTAATGTAAGCTAAAAAAAGAAAAATGCAGTCCTTATTCATTTGGCCTTTTTTTCCAGCCATTGTGAGAGACGAACACAGTGACAGACAGACAGACAGACCTTTTCAGGATAACTCTGGTGATCAAAAAATTGCCCACCCCCACCCCACAAGTATGAAAACACAGTGATAACATTTTTTAAGAGAGCAGAATTTCAGAAATGCATAGAGAGTTACTGACTTTATCCAATTTTATTTAATTTTTCATTAGATAACAAATTAGAAACTGGGGTCACTGGAAGTTTGGTCTTCTGAGGGAGGTGGAGAAGAGACAAAGCAAAAATAAAACGTGGCTGCAAGGGGACCTGACAGCACCTTCCAATGTCTGAGGGGCTGACACAAACAAGAGGGAGGCCCAGCCATTCTCCAAGCGAGCGCCAGAAGGCAGAGCAAGGAGCGATGGGTGGGAAGCAATCAAGGAGAGAAGCAGCCTGGAATTAGGGAGAAGCTTCCTAGCGGTGAGGACACCAGGCCAGTGAAACAGAAGTTGCCTCCAGAAGTTGTGGGTCACCGGAGGTTTTTAAGAAGAGACTCGACGGCCACTTGTCTGTAAGAGTTTAGGGTCTCCTGCTTGAGCAGCGGATTAGACTAGAAGATCTCCAAGGTCCCTTCCAGCTCTGTTCTGATTGATTGATTGATTGACATATCTGTCTATTAATCCTATATTTTTATAGATGTTTCTTCATATAGTGTTTTCCCCCCAAAAAATATTAGGTTCAAAACCAGATTTTCCCAAGACTATTCCAAATAATTCCAAGACACACACCCCAAATAAGCTTTTAAAAGTTGAAATGCAACAAGGTGGAATTATTTCTGGAAATTCAGGAAACTTTATATAATAAAGAGAAATTCAGTTTTTTCTATCTGTAACTAGTGCATTATGAAGCGTTGCAGTCACAGTGCCTTCATATTTTAGACTATTATGAACTTAAAAAAAAATTCTTGGCCCTTTATTTTTCAGGCCACGCTAATGGTAAATATATAAAACATGTGGGCTGTAATATTCTAGTCCTTGACCCCAGGGGTCCCAGCCCACTAACATGCGTGGATATTTTTAATTACTAAAATAATGCAAAATGCTTTGATTTTGAAGCATTTTCAGTGCAAAACAAGTTCTTGAGCTAGCAAAATAATGTTCCAACTATGCTACAAATATAATTAATTTAGGACAACCTTATTTTGAAGTCAACACAGCCCCCGAAAAAATGGTCCTTCTGATTTCTTGGATAGTCGGGACAACCAGAAGCATATGCTTCAAAGTGTTCTGAACTCAGAAAGTGTTCAGATTTAAAATATTTTGCACTTCCCTGATAATTTCTAAGAGGTAGAAAAGTAGAGACAGATTTTTAAGCCTAAGAATCTGAATCTCAGGAAACACTACTACAACTCTCAGAAGATTTTCCTGAGACATTTTAAATGTTGGCACAATGAATCTGTATAGATGTTGGTAGTAGTGGCATGAATAGCACTTTTTTTTATATGTCTCATTTCTAAAATTTTAATGTGCATGCAGCATACGAAATATAAATAAATAAAGCTTAGTGAACATACAGTCATTCAGATTTTGGATACCAATCTCCCGGCAACCTTGGTCCTGGGTAGCTATGTTGGCTAAAGTAATGGTTGTTCAGCTCCAATTCAGCTCCAAAAATGAAAGGAATTTATAAGATACTACAATAAGTGCTACATGGTATCACAAGTCGTGTTCTGTAGTATAATAAAGTTGATTCTTTTCATTGTGTTGTTCTCCGCTGTATGACCAATACATAATAAAAGAATGTTAACTTTATTTTCAAACATAGAAATTTAAGGGAAAAGAGACAATTAGAATCAAAGGTTCGAATTCCATCAGAGGGTATTTCTCACTGATGAAAGCAAATAAGCCAGAAATGGTCATCTGAAACTCCCTTTCTTTGTTTGCCAAGCTTGTAAAACCTTTTGCTGTAATAAAAGAGTGTTATTGATCAGAAATATCATTCCTCCTGCTTTACTTTGATTTACCAAAGCTGTCCAGTTACCAGCTGTTCTCCATAAAAGTCACTGGGCATGTGTGCAAAGGAATGCTGCTGTTTGAGGCCGTCCATTTGCTTTTATTTTTTACAGAGCAACCTTAATGTTGCATTAATGCAAGTCCTTGGCTGCAAGAGGAAAGCGAATAATACCTCAGAAACCTGATTGTGTTGTTGGCAGCCATACAAAAACAGCAGTAAATGTAATATGTATGGACTTCACCAAAGCATTTGATAGTGTCTCACAAAAACTTACTTGGAAAATTCAATTAAATCAAATTGGATCAGAGCTACGACTTGACACATGACCTAGCAGGAAAGCCAAAGCCCATTTTCGAATCCCCGTGATATATTTGAATGTATTGACTTGTGGTGTCTCGGGGATTGTCTGGGTGCCACAGCTTCGCTTAGTGATCCAACTTATGTCTTTGTTGCTTATGAGAGGAGACGTGGCGCAGAGCAGAAATATTTGATTTGCAGATTTTTAAAAACATGAGTATAGATAATTAAAAGGAATCGTGGGGCTGGGGCTTTATTATTTTTTTTGATAATCAAAACAATAAAAGAATTCTGTGTTGTGCCAAATTTTCCTCATCAGTTTTTCGTATCTTGCAATAAACCTCAAGCAATTCACTAGCACAATTATTCAATTACTTCAAAAGGTATAGTCCAAACTCTAAATGGCATTCTGATATTTGGGAGTATAATTTTATGTGTAATTGTTTATATATAACTAGTTATTGGTACCCGTGCTATGGGTTTGGTATAATTAGCCGGACATGCCCCATGGAGGAGGAGAGACCTTGGAAAGGATAGGCCTCAGAAAGCACTTTACCTTGTTCGGCCTCCCCTGCCCCCACCTCTGGTGTTTTTTGCAGACAATGAGAGCGATAGGTTTTTTGGGGTGTAGAAAAGCCGGACACCATAAGTCTTTTCAGAATCTTTATTCAAACAGTAAAAAAAGAGCAAAAAGAGCTCAGTAGGCTTCTCAG
>JANHFO010002891.1:53919-69004 GCA_032468095.1 Pareas carinatus | reverse complement strand
AGCAGGATACCATGGTCGATGGTATCAAAAGCCGCTGAGAGATCTAATAGGACCAGAATAGAGGAACAACCCCTATCCCGGGCCCGCCAGAGATCATCCACCAATGCGACCAATGCCATTTCCGTGCTGCAACGAGGCCTGAAGCCGGACTGGCGAGGATCCAGTAAATCCCAAGTAGTAAATCCCAAGTGGTACTTTTAATGTTTATGCTTCTTTCTTTGTTGATGGCTTCCTTTTTTGCTTCTGTTTCTTCTTTTGTGAATTGATGTTAAGCCAAGTTGTTCCCTCTTTCTTCTAAATGGCGTCTCCACGCCGATTCTTCCACTGGAAGAACTACTCCTCCACTGCCCTCCCTCTTTGGATGCCTCTACAGGGCGTCCTAAAGCATATTTTGCCCCCAAATGGAGGAAATCTGAGACTTCGGCAGCTGCAGAATCAGCCGCCCCATCTCCTCCAAAGAAAGCCAGAACCGGACTCATGTTTGCAAGAAAGTTGAACAAGGGAACATGCTTAGGAAGTAGTTGAATTCTTCTCTTCTTATAAATGTTGCAATCAGACTCTAGCTTTAGTAGTCTGGCTACAGGCAACACTGAATCTGAATCTATGGTTAATAAAGTCTAATTGTTTTCTAATTCTAATTCTAATCTTTTCTCTTTATCAGGGGCTCAGTCAAGCAACAAAGGACACCTACAATGTCCTTCAAATGCAGCCAATGCATTCTCCTTATTAGTTACAACTGAATCTAACAAGAGAAAAACACATTCTTTATGGTGGAATGGTAACAACCAAAGAGAGCAGTTCATTTCAGCAAAGCCATTGCCTTGTTTGAAGAATGCTATTGTACAGTCAGCAAAAGCCATGTTTCATTTCCAAATAACATCCTAGTTTTTTTTAATGTACATAGGTTTAAAGATTATGTTTAATGTACAGTTGCCTAAGTTGTGATTGCTATTTCACTGCATAGTAAACAAGAAAAATATTTTTATTCCTTAGGTGAAAGATAACCAACGTATTTTCTTTCCCTGCAGATGTTTTGTAAGGTAGTTTTAATCAAAGTTAGTTGGAGAATGTTTTTTTTGAGTGGGGGGGGAGAATATATTCTGGAACCTTTTGTCATCAGTCATACCAGCAGGGCTGGTGGTAAAGGATGACAAGATTGGTCAATTTTTAAAAACTTGATAATGCTCAAATTAGTAAGTAGTTAGTTTGGGACTTAACTCAAGATAGCTTTTTATATTGAAGATCAGAATAAAAAAAGAAATTTATTCAGATGGTAATTAGAATTTCAGTGTATGAGAAAACTGAAAGTTTTGTTCATGTGCTTGCATCATTTCCCACAAAATATAATTTGCTTTAGCATAAAAAAACTAACAGCCTTTACTATTAGGTTTGGATAAGGTCTGCAAGCAATATATAAACAGAACTACGAACACATTTAATAAAGCAATCAAAACTAGTTTTGGCTCAGAATTACTTTTGCTGAACAAAAGTCTTTTGAATATTTAAAATGTATTGGATATCACTAAACAGTAATAATAAAAATATTCTTGAACTATGATGAAGTAGACCAGTATAATTTATGCCTGTCTGTCCTTGCATGATTAAAATAATGGATAATTATATTGTCTATTGCTTCATTATGTATTTTGTTCCTAGGGGCTATATCTCAACCCATGTTAACTACAGTGAATACAAAAGGTTGCAACCTGTCTAGAATTCATGAATGATCTTTCTTTAATTAGTACTGATCAGATTTTAAGAATTCTAATAAATCTGTGAAAGACAGTTAAGGCCAGCAAGGAAGAATTTGCAGGGGATTTCATCATCTTCAGCTGAGCGCCCCCTATCTTTGGAATTTGTGGGTATCATTTGAATGTGGAGATTATATCTTGGATACCATGACAAAATGGGTGCTGATAGGCTTTCCTTTTACAATATAAAGTAGTGTATCTAAACTGAAAAATATGGACCATTAGAAGAAAATAACTCTTCCTGCCATATAGTGGTTGATCAGCTGCCATATATAGGATGACCAATAACTGGTATATGATATTCATAACAAAATGGCAGCCCTAGACAATTCAGGAACAATGCTAGGGCTATCAGATTTGGACCGGAAAAAGCCGGATCACTACCCTGTTTCCCCGAAAGTAAGACATTCTCCGAAAATAAGACCTACTTACAGTTTTGCCTCTTACTGAAATATAAGGCATCCCCCGAAAATAAGACCTCCCCAATAATAAGGCTTCGGACTTCCGCTTATGAGCGGCCTCAGTGGAAAAATAACACCTACCCTGAAAATAAGACCTAGCGCGTCTTTGGGAGCTAAAATTAATATAAGACAGTGTCTTATTTTCGGGGAAACACGGTAGTTGCTGAAATGGTTCTGTCATTGCTTTATTCAGCATCTATTCCTTCAATATCTGTTTAGATTTCTTAACAGTGTAGTCTCATAGCATAACTCCTGCAACTGTGTTTCTTGTTACCTCTTGCAGATGTTGGCATTTCACACCGTTTGAGAGACCGAGAACTTCTCAGAAAAAGAAAAGCAGAAGCAGAAGAAAAAGACACTCAACAGTGGGTTCTGGGGTAAATTAGGATGGTGACAAAGTTATGTTTATTTTAGAGATAAAGCCATCTGCTGTGATGTGTTTGTTTGTGCATAGCTTTTAAAAGGATGTTTTGTGTCTAAATAATGGCATTGGCTTTTGCTCTCATTAAAAACAATTTGGTCACCTTAAAGTTTAACCAAAACCAGTAAGAAAAATTAACCATAGTAAACAAATCCTGTGATCTCAGTGACTATGGGTAGGGTTATATTAGCAGATAAAGTTACAATATATATCTCTTCTAAGAAAAATAAGAATGGAATGGTACAGTAACCTCTTTTTTGCTTTTTTTTCATGTCGAGCTCTCTCCTGATAATCTCATAGAGCTACCCTTCTTTGCCAGTATTTCATTTCAACTCAGATATTAAAGCTTTTGCTTACGCCATTCCTAGATAACATGACATCTCCCATTGGTATCCTTGAATCTTTCGCCCTTCTCATTCTCACACTGAAACATGCGTAAATGGTTGAGATTCAGATGATCTGAAAATGCATGTTTTATTTTTCTGCACAGCGGCACCTACTGAATCTACGCTATGCCCAGGAAACAGAATTGTGTAATTCATAAATCACCGCATGTCAATAGAATAATTTGCAACATTTGAATTAAAATAACTTATTTTGCTGTATTTAATATTTGACCTCACTTATTGTGCTCCTGATAGAGGTATAGTGCACACACACAAAAATCTCCCTTGACCATGGAGCATTCTATTCAGCTACCGTTTCGACTTCTGAAATTTCAGTAGATGTATTTTTGTGCCATAAATGATAAAATCATGTGTGTGTGTTTGTATCTCCACATATCAAAGCATGTTAAGTTGCATGTAATGTCAGATTTTCTTTTGCCATTGTACAATATCCTTGGAAGATAAGGCTTTGAAATGGTGTATTAACCAGGTTTTAATTCTTTCATAGTTTTTCATTGTTGCCACAGCTACTGTTACAAGACCGACCCTTTCCACCCACGCTGCATTTACTATTTTTATTTTTTGACCCAAATATTTGCCTAACAACCACATAAAGCAACCCGAGCAAGGGAATGGAGAATGTTAGGAGAACTATGTGAGATATGCAGCCATATAAGCCCTTTAAAGAAAGGGAGAAGCAAATAAATTTCCTGCAGAAATAGATTGAAGGTAAAAGTCAGAGGCACCACCACCTTTCTTGGTTGCCTAAGTCTGCTGCTGCTGTTGCTTGGGTACGATTGTGGCTTTGAGTTCTGCAGGATGTTGAATCACTCACCAGGAACACATTCAGTCCTCTCTCAAATTGGGGAATCAACTCAGGTTTGCTCAGCTTGAATGGGAAAGTGCTGAACAAATAATCTTAACAATCAAGCTGAGAATTTTAATGTGATTAAAGAAGTGAGTTAATGGTTGAGTAAAAAGGCCCTTCAAAGCAATCTGTCGGTTCCTAGAATTTACAAAATGATTCTTATGTGTACATTCGGGTAGGGAGAAAAAGAGACACAAGCGAGCACGGAAAGGAAGAGCAACTGGAAGGGGCCGAGGCCGGCGTCAGTCTCCACAACCACAAGCAGAATTGCAACCAGAAGAAGCCGAGAGTCATGAAACACAGGTGACCACAGTGGAGGAGAAGGCTGAAGTCACTCATGGACTCCATGAAGAGTGTTCTGTCCCTCTGGTGGTAACAGAAGGGCTATACTCCCCAGAGGAAATAGCTCCATCTGTTTTCCGATGTGGTAAGTTCTGTAACTAGCAGCCTTTGAAAATGAAAGCTCTTTTAATGAGAAACATGAAGAAAATTTTGTCTCGATGATAAGGTTCTTGAAATAATTTTGGAGAGCATCTTCCCTGTCACTTTCCATGGTTCTTCAGTTGGATTAGATAAGGGTCTAGTACAAATGTATCCAACCTTGTCAACTTTAAGATCTGTGACCTTCAACTCCCAGAATTCCATGCTGACAGGAATTCTGGGAGTTGAAGGCCACAAGTCTTAAAGTTGTCAAGGTTGGACGCCCATGTACTAGTAGCTATCCCTATTTTATTACAGAGAAAATAAGGTACAAGTCTAATGGTCCTTCTTTCTTGATTATTGAACAGTAGGGCCCAGTAGACATAATAAAAGCAAAGCTGTCATATCTGATCTGCAAAATTTCTGATGACCATCAGGGGACAACAAAGAGCAGTTAGCTGATCGTCATCTTTTTCAACCTTATTTGGTAGCCCTAGTTTAGAGTTTTGCCTTGACTGTTAAATTTTAACTTAGCCAGCTTCCCATTTCTTCTAACATTGCAGTGGCTCATGTTTTTCTTTAGAAATTTGGCTGACAGGACACCCACAACAATATTAGGGCCAAATGATAGATTAACATTTCATTAATTGATTAGTTCATTCATTCTGTTTGCATAGCCGCCCATCTCACTTCAGTGACTCTGGGCAGCTCTCAACAATTAAAACAGTACCCCAAACAAAAATCACATTAATTTAAAAAAAGTCTATAAATATGCAAGCTGTCAATAATACCGTATTAAAAATAGAAAAAAATAATAATTAGTGGCAGAATCCAGTCAATGCCCAAATTTTGCATAGCCATTGAAGATACTTTTCTCTACCACCTGATCTCCAAGTATGGTGGCAAAGGTCTTGCTAAAGGCCAACAAGGTTGGGGCTAATCTAGACTCCAAGGAAATGATGTTGTAAAAGGTAGGCACCATGGATTTACAACATGACTCTTCTGTGGGGTCTGATGGAATAGGTAGATGTAACCAGGGAGAAGTGGTCCTTCAAGTATCCCGGTTGCATTCTATATAATGCTATTGCATATCTTATTAATCCTTTGCTTGGGATATTTATATTTACACTAAGAAAGTGATATGAGACAGTTTCCCCCACTGTTTGGCATTCAGAACCTTCCATGAGTACTATTGAAATATAAGTGTATCAGAGTTCCGATGATAAGTCTCTTGCATCATATGTAGTCTGGCCATTTGAGTGCAAGCTCACTTAACAAAGTAGAAAACACTAGGCCTTTCTTAGAGAGTTAATGATGAGTCTTGGGAATTAAAATAGATGTACAGGTAATCCTCAACTTACAGCTGTAATTGGGTCAGGAAATCCTTATGGTCATGAATCAAGGAACTTCCAGTTGAGCTGACCGGAAGCAATTTTCTGGCCTTTTTCACGAAGTTCATAAAGTGAATGCTGCACTTGTTAAGCAAAGCCATTCACTTGAATAGGCATTTTTTGCTGGAACAGACCAAAAATGCCAGAAACCAGGAAAAAAGTCCATTGTAAATCATGGTCATGTGACTGTGGAATGTTGCAACTGGTCATGAAGCTGACCCATCCAACAGGCAGTCACATGTGTGTGTGTGTGTGTGTGTGTGTGTGTGTGTGTGTGTGTGTTGCAACCATTTATGATGGTCAAAGATGCTTTATGGGCTGTAAATCATCTGCTCCATGGCTGTCATAATATTGTAAAATGATCCAATTAAAATATAGCTCGTATTATATTTTAAATTAGGATTACATATTAGAAAAGGAAGTCTACAGTCTGCCCTGTAGCTGTAAACTAGGCTGCTGCCTTTCAGGTTGAGGGGGAATCGATGCCATGGCCTATGTTAAAGTAAATGCAGGTTTCAGTTCTCTTTGTGCCATCATTGTCAAAATGTAATTCTGCAATTGAGTGTGATTGAGGTGGTTCAGTCATCAAAATCTCTTATTGATTGACCACTGTAGTACAGCTTTAATAGTCATAAAACAGGACAGAAATATTTAAAAAGGACATTTTAATACCTATTGTAATTTCTTTTTCATCATTGGAGCCCTTTTTGTGCTTATATGCTTTTACTTTATTTTAAGATTTGAATGTAGCCTTTTATTTTATTGAAAAAGCTCAAAGGAGATTCTAGGGAAATAATCACAAATACAATAATTTGTGGAAGGCCATAAAATATTTAAAGTAACTGGTGCCCTAGGTAGCAGAGAAACAGCATTTGGCTTTAATGTCATCCTCTTTTCACCTTCCAAAAGGATAATATACGGTACTTGGTTTTCATAACAATAATGTTTGAAGAATTGCTAGTTTTAAATCTTCTTTGTTTCTGTTACTATGAATATGTCATAAACACTAAAAATAAATATCTGAAGACATTATTTATGATCAGTTTGGGAGTCAATGTTTCACTCCTTTTTGCTTAGACAGTGCTTAGTTAATCTTGGTTATAGTTATTACAAAGAGACACCCGCATTATTTACACTAAACCAATAGAAATATTTGCATGTGATACCTTCTTTACTCCTCCACCAGCCCACCAACCAGGACTAGAAGAGGAAACAATACCAGAAGGATCAGAGGGCCCTCAGTCTTTGGAAAATGATCACTTGGAGCAACAAGATTTATTTGGCTTTTAATTTAAAAGTTGGGTGTGGATAATAATTGTACCTATTCAATGTGGAAAAGCTGTTAGGCTACATGATGCCTGTCATTCTTGTGTGAGCAATAAAAATCTGGTAGCCTTTGTTGCAATTTCTTCTTTTTGAAATACCCAGTGAGTGTGTCTTCCTTTGGAGGACTCAGCACAAGGGATTTTGTATTTTTTAATTTTGGGTTAACTGACCTATATTCAAATGAAGTAACTTGTTCATCTAATATATTTAACATGCCTTAGCCTGGAAGGTTCATTATATTCAACCATGATGATGGAGTTCAATGGTAACTATCATCCAAGACATTGTGTAGCTCCAGGCTGGGAAAAGTTGAAATGGAGGCAAGCAGAATCTCTCTGCCAGATAGCAGCCATCACTTCTTCACATCGGATCTCTAGAGGAAGATTCTTTGAATCCATCCACAGGTTCTTCGTCTGCTTATAAATAATGCGTTAGAACAGGAAAGAACAAAGATGAATAATACAGTGGAACAAGCAAAGACAGATACCTCCCCACCGTTTTTTTCTCTCCTTATGTTCCTTATTTGTAGTCATTGGGGAAGTGAATGTTCGTGCCACACCGTTGTGTACTGCAGGTGGGATCTACATGGCTGAATGAGTCTCTGTTTTCTTTCAAATCTCATCCCAGAATAACCAGGAAACAATAAGTCAGTTATTCTCCATCATTCATACAGGTTTTTAGGCTCATCTAAGAAGCAACTTCTCTAATGTATATACTTCTGTCATTTCCCACAATTATTATTTCCAAATAATTGCTGAAGGGGAAAAAAAGTCAAACCGCTGTAGGAGATCTTTGGACTGATAACATTTGGAATTCTCTATTTAGAACAATTGACATATTATGACAATGGGTTATAGCCATATAGTTTTCTCTTTTTCCTTTTATATGTAGAAATTATGCGTTTGAGACCATGCATGTGGAGTCCATAACAGGGACTGAGGGAGTAGTTCACATCTACATGTGCAAAGTAATATAATTACACACATCTGCTTTGCTGGTTTCGCCTAATCAGAATAAAAAGATGAAATATGGGCTAGTGAAAATTCTATTGGCATTTTTACTTCTCAACTCTTAGAAGCAGCTTGAAGGCGATCCATGGTGAGAGTTTGAAACAGATGGATCTGGAGATTTGGAAATGTTTAAAATAATTAATAATTCAATTTGTTGTGGAATTTCTTTTATAGTATGTTTGGTTTTTGTACACCTCTTAGAGACTTTGTTAGTAAATGGTTTAGGAAACTAATAAAATGAATATATATTTTATGAATCTGAAATGTTTTGCATATTCCTATGATCCCTAATTGTCTTTATGCCAAGAACAAGTAGAAAATTGTTGCCGCAACCTGTGCAACTGGAGGTTCTACAACAATCATCTTGCTCCTCTCAATGCATCCTCGCTCCCTACAAAAGGAGTTAAAGAAAGACAGAAAAGGCTAGGAGCCTAGTAGATCTTGTCTCCTAATGAAATGAATATGGAAACAAATTCTTGTCAACTTTACTCCTTTTCTTTCCACTGCCCTATTGAAGGGAAGCTGCTAAATTATTAAGCCAGCATTAACCTCATAGGACCTGAAGCTCAGAAGCCAGGAAAAAGAATAAGGCAAGAGTTCCATCCAATGGTGAAATGAAGTTATAGCATCTAAAACAAACATTAACTATAAGGCTAATTAATGCTGGCTTAATACCTGCCATTGCTGAGGTTTCCAAATAAACCATATCTGAACTGGGGACAGCTTTTCCTGGCTGCTGATACCATGGGGAATAGATGTTAAGGGTCCCTTTCAAACTAGCACAGAATATACAAAGAAGTGACTAAATAGTACTGATTTTGATGTTTTACTGCAGAGGAGAACAAACTCCAAACTTCTACATTTTTAAATTATTACTCCTGGAACCTCAAATCTCAGCAACTGGTGCAAGTCGCAAAAAAGTTGCAGAGAACAAGCACCCACATACAAATTTAAAGAGCATTCTGCCTTAGAGCACAGAACGGAAATCAAGATGACGCTCCCATTACTAAAACTGAATCTGGTGCTCCTTCCATATTTTTTTTTAATTTCAGCAACCTAATTACAGAAGGAAAAAGGCTTTTGTTAATTGTGTGGGATTCAAAAACATTTACATCTTCAGATCTATAATTATCCAAGATATACCCAAGATTTCAGTAAGTCTGAGTCTGCTTTTTTGTCCACCTCTTCTTTGGTTCATTCAGCTTTTCATTTTTATTTTAGAACAGTTTTCCAATTGTTCTGAGGAATATGCGGGAATGCCTGTCGTTCCTCTAGACTGGAAGCAGCAGTAACATCCCGATAAGAACATATTTTCCCCCACTCACCAGTGTTTTTTTACCTGCAATGAAAATCATTGTTCAGGGACTTACTAGTCCGTGTGATAAAATAGTTTGGCCCAACAGGACTGCTCACCATTCCATAGGAATGGAATCCATGCATCAGAGCATTCTCCAAATCACCACTTGCATACACAAAGTAGTAGAAAAGTGTACTACTTTTCTACTTTCAGTAGAAAAGTCAGTGCTTGCATAACGAGCTCTGACAAAAAAAATGGATTGCTCCCTAAAATTCAAACCTCATTAAAAAATATTTTCAATATTTTATATATTATAAAACGAAAGGAATAAAATATAATTTACTGCAGTCTAAATTATCCTTGTGGAATTGTTTCTCAAACTGCCTTTAAAATAACAAATAGTTCGCTTATTTGGATACCAAGGGGAAACAAATTGCAGATATATATATTTTGTACAGAAAGCTTAAAATATTAGAGGCAAACTACACGATAGGCGAAGTATGCAAACTGCAACTGTTTTCCCATCTTGCGGTACAAGGAAAAAAATTCAATTCTTTTTCCTATGCCGTTTGGCTGTAAAATGTACACCTGCCTAGCAGTAATTTCAATACAGATCAATTCACCTGGTACTAATAACCAATTAAAATAGGGCCCTGGGAGTAGCCACATATTTAATTTAGTGTCCATCATGATCCACACAGAGGGTTTGAGCAAAGTCCACCTCACTTAGTAGAGCCTCATCCTTTTGATCTGGGTTCTTTCTGTCTTTTCCAGATAAGAGGCATACACACATTAGATGCATAGCTGAAAATACTGAGAAAAAAGAATGGGCCAAAGAAATGAGCAAGAAGGATTTGAAAGTTACAAAATGCAGAGGTTTTCAAACTGTGGTCCGGAGAACCTTTGGGGTCCGTGGCAAGTTGCAAGTGGCAAGGGGGTCTGCAGACAGGTCAAGAAAAATTTGGAAAAAGTAATATACATGAATTCTTGATTAGCAGTTAGCTGAATTTGTGGGAATGGGGTCCGCCATGTAGCAACAACATGTTTTGGTGTCCACAGCTTGAAAAAGTTTGAAAACCTCTGGCCTAGTGCATGTTATTTGTTGATACAGAATCTGATAGTATTTTAGCAAAAATAAAGTTTGCAGAATTTTTATATAGAACAGAATTCCAGAACGTCTTTGTACACCTCTGCACATGCTTGGACAACAAAGCCAGAAATGCAATAGAAAAAAAGGGGTGTCAATTGATCTACGGTTGAAGGAAAGTATATTCATCTCAACTGCATAGACCTAAAGTCACTGAAAATAAATTCAACCAGTCCCCACCCCTTCTCCCTCTACCAAAATATTTCAGTTTCTACACTGAACATAGAATTAAAATATGGAAATCATATTTTATATGAATTTTTTAAAAAATTAGACGCATTTCTCTCTATGGTTTTTACTAAATGAAATCCATATTCGTAAATACTTTACCTTTAAAAAGCTGTACAGATGCTGGAAACAAACAATAGCAAGAACACACTGGATTTCATGGCCCGCTTCTACGTACCCAGAGAAACCTAATTAGTCACTTTTTTTTAAGAACACTGGATTGCAATATTCTTGGTCTAACCCAACAAGTCAAGTTTATCACCCTGAAGGAATGATTGTTCACACCATTTGACTCAAACTCTACATGTGAATCATATGAATGTTATGGTCCAAAATTCATTTCAAAATTATAGGTACATGTCTGTGTAATTTTGAATTTTGAATGTTTTCTGTGTTAAGAATGTCCCATGCATAAAATATTAAGGAAAGGCTCATTAGGGCTTTTCATCTTAACAAGGGTTTTAGATTTCTTGCAGCGTTTACATTTGTGTAAATATTAAAACGTTTGCTTATTTATTTAACCTGTATTACCCTGAATTTGCAAAAGATTGTCATTTATAATATGGTAGTCTCTCTATTCCTGAAATCTGAAATGATGCAGCCCTCACAATGTTATACCATGTTATATGATATATGGAAATGTGGTATTAGGCTTGTATGGATTTTGAACAGCTTTCAGCTCATGGCCGGTCCAGCTCAGTCCCAGTGGTTCTTATTAAAAAGCTAGCTTTTTGATCCAGAATTGCAAGACAATAACCTACCGAATTTTACTGTTTTTACTTTTAATAGTAATGTACAATAGTAAATTATATGGGTTTAACCATTCCTTTTTCAGCCTTTCCTTACATTTCTGCCTCAACTCCCAGTATGACAATATGGAAATCTTGATTGCTATGACAGATAAGTAAAGCAGGGTAAGCGGAAGATCTCCCAAAAACCCAAAACCCTGGTAAAAAGCATCATTTTGAAAAATTAGAATTAACTTTTCTGGTGAATTATTATTATATTATTCTTAACTATTTCTCGATAGCGATGATTGAAGCTGAATTTTAAAAGCATGGCATTTTACTAAATATGGAAAAATGTCTTCTTTCTAGGGCATTGGGGTGAATTTGACATTTTTAAAATCTAATTTATGAGCAATTAGCAAGTGTACTCCTAGCTGACTATACAGCTTCTAAGCATAAATTCTTACAACCAACAAAAATGAAAAGAAATCTGACTTGAGTCAATGAACAATAAAGACAATGAAGTGTGGAAGCAAGTTCCTTTATCTGCTGCAACAAAAGCTATCCAACTGAAAATAACAGCTACAACCAGAACTTTCCAGGAAAATCAGTTTCAAAGATTATTTATTGCATTTCCAAAGTCAGCAGAAAGCATTTGCTTTAAGTATTCAAACAGAAGGGTGAATCATTGACTCCACGTTTATTTCTCCAAATGAACATGTGAGTCACTGAAAACTTGACATTGAAGGTATTAAGCATACATCTACTAGTTATTCATAATATTGCTAATAATTGGGCTAGGTAAAAAAATGAAAAAGAAACTTAGTACGTATTGAAACTACTGCTACAACAGATTATTCTGTCAAGAGGGAGCTCACAAAATAAAATTGGAGGAGGGTTAACAGGGATGGAAAACCACACAAAAAAGATCTAACATGTTGCATTGCCTTTGGCTTTAATAGGTGGTGTGTTTCATAGCTCACGGCATGAAAGTATCCCCTGTGTCTTCTCAACACCCCCACCTACGCAGCAGAGTCTCTAGCTTCATACTGTATAGTGCATTCGCTTCACAAAGTTAAATCTTTACACCAGCCCTGTACTGTGGACACCTCCATTGTCCTGTTCCTCTTACAGACTTAAATAATGGCGCTGATTGGCATACTGAAGTGCAGTCGCACTGAACACCACAACCCTCCTGCCAGTGCAGGGTAACATGCTTCTGATGATAATCTAAGCCCAAGGGGAAGATAATACAACCAGAGATCTTGTCCCCCTGCCCGCCCTGCCTTGCTCTCTTTTTCCCACCCAACTAAGTTCCTCCTTGGCTTCAGATGGCAGAAACGAACCTTTCCATGTTACTAGAATAAGCGGTGTGGCGCAGGTAGGCTCCGGGACTGTTGAGTTGCCCACTGGCATTGTACCCGTGAGCCAAAGAGCTGTAGGAGCTAGGCGACATCCTGCCATAGAAATCCATCGAGTCATTAGTTATGGGGGGTGAGGTAGGCACTCCTAGACGGGCAGAAGCCCCAAAGAGGTTACTGTTGCTGCTCTGGGAATAAGAGCCCTGGTTAACCTGGAGCTGCTGGGCACTGGGGATGGCATAAGAGTAAGGCATGGTGTTGTGAGGCCTGGCTAGGCCAGAGGCGGCCGTACAGGCTTGGTTGGAGTAGGCTGCAGACCCCGCAAAGGAGCAGGCGTTGCCAGGAGAGGAGTTTATGTCCACGCTGTGCTGCTGCACCAGCTCCGGGCTCGGCTGGGCCATGAGGGGGCCCAGACTGAAGAGGGGCGGCTGGGAAGGGTAGCAGAGAGCGGCAGCCGGGGCGTAGGCTGCGCTCAGCGAAGGCCCGACGGGCTGGGCCGCCGCCTCGTGCAGATAGGCCGGATAAGTGGAGATGTCGCTGCGCTTGAAGCGCTTCCTGCGGCGCAAGAAGCTGCCGCTCTCGAACATGTCGCGGGCGTGGGGGTCGAGGGCCCAGTAGCTGCCTTTGCCCGGCCGGCCGGGCTCTCGGGGCACCTTCACGAAGCAGTCATTGAGCGTGAGGTTGTGGCGGATGCTGTTCTGCCACTTGCGAGGCCCGTCGCGGTAGAAGGGGAAGCGCTCGGTGATGAAGCGGTAGATGCCGCCCAGGGTCAGGCGGCGCTCCGGAGAGTGCGCGATGGCCATGGCGATGAGCGCGATGTAGCTGTACGGGGGCTTCCCGCGTTGGACCGGCCGCTTCCTGCGGCGTCCGATGGGCCGGGAGCCCCCGGTCGCACCCACGTCTTCTTCCGACGGCTCCGGCTCCAGGGCCTCTCCCGGGACCAGCGGCTCCATCTTCACCAGCGCCGGAAGCCTCGAGGCGGCTTCGGCTTCGGCGTCGGGCCGGTGCACAGGACAAGCCGTCGGTTGAGGGCTTTCGGCCGTCATCCCAGGTTCTGCCTCCGCCTCCGACGGCGATGCAGGTTCCAGGAAAACAACGGGCAACTTTGAGGACGGGGGTGCGCCAGCCTCGCAGTTCCTGCCTGCGGTCCGAAGCAGTATCTTCAAAGCCCCGTCGGTCTCGGTCTCGCAAGGGTCTAAGAGCGCGAATGCGGGTGGGGTTGCGAGGAGGGTCCTCTGCGTTTGGGTGCTGGGGCCGGGGGACCTCTGGGAGGACTCCGGGGCGATGACCTCCAGGGCGACCTGAATCGGTGATGCCCGGCAGACCTAAAATGAAGCCGATCTTCCAGGGCCAGCATGGCAACGCGCCTCCAGACCTTCCATTTGGCTTATCGACTCGAGCGAGGGGTCGAGGCTACTGGATTCGGAAGGTGAGAAGCGATCCTGAAATACCTGCCGGGATTCCGACGAAGCGGCGGGAAACAGGCAACCTCTCCTAAGGCTGAATGCGCTTCGGGAACGCTCGGAGGGAGACCCGCGATCCCCGCTTCATTCACCGCCTCTGGAGATTTACGGGCGCACCTTGCCCAGCCAAGAGGCGAGCTACCCAACAGCGGCAGGGACTCCGGGGCAGCCTGCGCTCTCTCTGCAGCCGAGCAGCCGTCGACCGGCACTCCCTTCCAGCTGTCTTGCCTTAAAGGGACGGGTGGAGACAAGCTTGCCGGAGCAGCCTCTCCCGAGAATGCCGGGGGCGCAGCAAACCCACAGGGCTTTGGTGAGAGGGCTTGGTGAGGGAGGGGCCTGGCCCAGGGCAGGCAGGAACCGGGAGGTGTTATACCGTCGGGAAGGAGAGCGGGGCGAGCCCAGCTGCCAAGTTTTCCCCGCCTTAGAAGAAAGAGCCCGGCCGAGAGACGCCTCAAGTAGTGACAGTCACCCGTGGGCGTTCAGGGCAAAACCTGGTGAAAGGAGCGCTGCGGGGCTCTTGGGGCGGGTCGAAGGTCATGGGAGTGGGACGCTGCCCTCTCAAGCAGAGGGACATTTGGGGACAATTCCAAACCCATCAAATGGCTCATCTAACTGGGTTGTGGCTGGGGGATGGGTGGGTGAGGTTATTGTTTTTTAAATATTTTGTTTGCTTGTTTGTTCATACATACATACATACATACATACATACATACATACATACATACATACAGCTCAGAAAAGCCGCCTGTTCTCTGTGAAATACGCCTGGCTCTGCTCAGTAGAGTTATAATCAAATAAGCAGGCAGGGATATATGAAACCTGAGTCG
>JANHFO010002889.1:87693-98260 GCA_032468095.1 Pareas carinatus | reverse complement strand
AAAAACCCCAGAACTATATATATATATATATATATATAACAGTTCAAAGCAAGAAAGGAAAGAAAGATTATAAGCAGAATAAGGAAAAGAAAGAAAGGAAAGATTACTAATAACACAAAATAGTCTTCATGTATTAAAAGCGAAAGACAAAATGGCTGAAAAAGTAAAATTGTCCACAGACAATGAATTTATAGCATCTTTTCAAAAAGGCCTTTCAGTATTAAAGACTGCACTTAAAAAAACTTAATGAAATTCTCCTTGCATCATTTTTTCTTAATATTTTCCCAATTCTAGATTATAGAAGTGCCTGTTTCTCCTCCGTCTCCTTCTTTCAATTTTTGCTTGAGAACCAAGCGGTGGAAATGATTCCTTCTGGACTGACAATCCAAATCAAGCTGGATATTTGACTACCCCTAATTAAAATGGCTTCTTTACAGGTCTATATTTGTACATTAAACATTACTTTATCATCTATTTTATTTCATCAGAATTGTATGATATCTGTTGGCTAGAGGGTCACACATAGTTTTATTTGGTATGAGAAATTATTTTGAAGAAAGATTCTGAGGATTTAGGGATGAAATCATTCTTTAAATCTTTCCAAGGCAGAAAGAATATATTCTGTCTGTTAATTCCTTTCATCCCTTTTGTCAATGCATACTGAAAAACCCAGCTTCATTTTCTATCGTGTCATTGTATTTTCAAATACAGATTTTCCACTTTCCATTTCCATTCCACTAAAGTGAATTAAAAATCTGCATAAAATTGTGTACAAATAAAATATGCTTTTTTGTAAACAAATCTACTTAGCAATGGACGCTGCTTTGTATACAGTTTCTATGTACTGATATAATTTTGCATATAAATTACTGTGCATTAATACATAAATAACAACCACAACATGAAAACATGTAGAAAGAGAGTAATGTCTTAAAGTTGGTTTAGTTTGGAAATACAAATTACCTACAAATACAAATCACAGTTCTAGTTTATAATAAATAGTAAATATTACTTCAGTGACATTTACGGTAGAAATTCTCCCCTATATCTGATTTGATCTCAGTATAGAATGCATGTTCATTCCTTCCCACACTATTGTAGAATATGAACACCACTGAAAAGAAGTTAGAAATTTCTCACAAAGCACAACAGTATAGCGATAACCTTGCAAGCTAGTGACCGATATTATCTCTCTGCTCATTTCTTTCCTCTTTTTATCTTTTTTTCTCTACAGATAAGACTTTCTTTCAATGTGCGGATGACAGAATAATATCTCCAGATTGATTGCTTACCCCACACGGACCTGTTGAAATATTTCTGCCTTGGAAAGCTGGAGATCAAAAGCATCAGAAAAAAGAAGGGGGGATGGGTGGGATACAAAACAGAAAAAAGCTATCATAAAGAACCTACTCAACTTTCAGTCAGAACATGAAGATGCTTAATTTTTTTTCAGACTTGACAGATCTCAAATCCAGACATACCTAAATAATAAAGAAATAATTAATAATGATTAAAAAATCCATAATGGGTACCTCTTTTCTCTTCTGAGGAACTGGTGTATTTTTCTGCAAAGTTCTGTTAAGCTGTGATGTTTAACACTTGATTACATGTAGCAGAACAGGATACATGGAGTATTGCTAACTCAGCAGGTACACAGGATTTGGGTAAGTGACTTTTTATAGAAGCCACATAAATATTGCCTCATTTTTAAAATAAACATCAAAGATTGTGAGCAGTTTCTGAACTTTTTCTTTCACTGTCACACAGTTTATATTCAATGTTGGAAGTTCTAATGGGCATTGTGAAATAAATTTCTGTCAAAGTTCCAGTGTTTGTTTTTCTTTTCAGTTGTTGATTCTAAAATCTAGTTGGGTAACAGGTCCTTTTTTTGTTCAGAGAAGGGCCTTATTGTGAAAGTCATTTTGAGATGGTGATGAAGATCTAAACAAAACTGAATCAGGGATAATAGACATCTGTATGTCAACTATATTATCAGTCTAACATGTACCGGAATTAAAAGTGTGAAGGAAGAAACCTTATAATGTGAGATTTCTAATCAAGATTCTAGTGTCACTGATGGACTTTAATCCAGTAATTAGAATAATAATAAGCCAATTATCACTGAGTTTCTGATATATTTAAAGGACTTTTTTAAGTGACAGAAAATATTTGAAATATGTTTCACTGTATTCTGGGAAGATTTTCAATTTATTCAAGAGCTAAAGTGTACATACAGATATTACCATAGTCATATTATTAAACGGAATATTTGATGCTAACTTAAGCACTTCTTTTGAACTAGGCATTTTTCAACAAATGTTTCCAGGTTCAAAGTAAATAAAAACAAGGAAAACTAAGAAACATTTACTTAACAAAATATCAGAAAAAACCCATATGAGAGATACACATAACTTTTGGGTTAGATTGGTCTATGAAATGCCATACCTAGATTTTATATGAAAGAAAGCAAGTTTTTATATTTACAATCCTGGGATCATTATTGCATCTAAAGCAATAATGGAATGCAGCCTTTACAGTTAAATTCAGACAGAACAGCTTCATTATTTATATTACTTATTACACCTGATGTTATGTTATTTCAGATATTATAACTCATAAGAAAGAAAGTAATACAATAACAATAATTCAATTTCCATAATTCAATAATAAAACAAATCATAATTATTATTGCTAAGCTTTCAACTGCTAATGAAATATTCATATTCTTAAATTCCTCAAAAATATACAGTATAATTAAAGACACCATGACAATTACTTTGATCTATAGAAACATATGCAGTTAGTTGACCCTATGAATCTTCGCATGTTCTCTAGTAAAAATAAAATAATATTTATTTTTTCAGTCTGGTATTGACTTTGAGAGATAGTAGCAACAGCTTTTCTTTCACAATACTCTAATCCCAAAGATTGTATCAGTCAAACTGAAAGCCATCTGTATGCATTTGATGTTGATCTATGGGTCAGCCCCAAAGGAAACTACACAAAATCTTCAGGCTGCTTCCAATTAAACAAAGTGGTTTGATCAATATGAAAAATGCAGAACATTTAAAAATGTTAATTAATTATGGCAGCTGTGAATACAGTGACATTTGCTTCTTGTCAGAGTCCACACATGCATCTGTACTTCTGCATATGTGTTTATTAGTAATTGCAGATATATTCCCAAAACATAGACCCTTGGAAAAGGTCAAAGCAAAAGCATAATGTAAGTGGGAGAGAAATCCTAAACACACCTGAGGGCGAGTAGAACCACCTGAATGTACTTGTATTTATAATGAGTACTCAGTATAGTGATATTTTTTCTATTGCTCCAATACTGATGAAATTTTAATTCATATACTTAAATACTGTAATATTTCATAAATAGTATTTTCATAAATAGTAAATTGTTTCTGAACAGAATGGAGTGATTTTAATGGTATGAACAAATAATGCTGACTGCTTTGTGTTGCTGCTGGTATTAGTACCTGAAAGACACTTTGATAGTACCAAAATAAGTTAAATATCTTATTTTTACTTACTAACTTTTTAACCTATATTTTTTATTTACATTGACCAAAATATTTCCTACCAAATAGAACCAGATACACATAAATAAATAAGCATAGGAACACAGATATTAGAAGAGATTGGTAAGAAAACATGTCTCATAAAACATATTTCAATCCACTTTGCCCAAATTTTAATTGTTAATATAAATTTAAAGCAAATTTAAGGCAATTAAAAGTTTAAGACAAAAAAATCAAATATAATGGAAATGGAAATATTATTAACTTGAGGATAGCAACTGGGAATGATTATGACTGTAGCATACAGGCTGAATAAATATAAATGTAATGTTAATATAAAGTTAATAAATATAAATTATAATATATTATTAACAGATTTTTATTTTTAGCATATGGATAATATTTTAATCTTGAGTCACGGCTTAACTGTGCTTAGAGAAGACTCATGAGAATTTATAGGAAAAATTAGTGATAGATAACTAATTCCTCATTTCTTACGGTGGAACACTCAAAGTAATTGAGATATAGTAGACATAAATAGTAGTTTTGCTTTTGATTGGGATGTTTGAATACCATACGTTTTACGAATTTGGATAAATATCAAATTACTTAATGTTACTATTCTACAATATTTTCTAACTAACTATTGACACATTAGAGTATCTTGGATAATTCTTTTCAGTGAAAAAAAATCAACCGATATTAAAAGGTAAAATCTATATGAACAATAGACTAACACTATAGTTCTGATCTACTTATTATTTAATTATTATTATTATTATTCTGCCCCTTTATTCTTTAGTCTTTATTCTTGTTGAGTGCCCAGCAGTGTCCTTGAAAAGATTTTCAGAAGTGATTTGTCATTGATTTTTGCTGGTCTAAGTGAAAGTGGCTGACCCATGGTCACACAGGTGACTTCCTGACTAGATCTACAGTTTCCTCTGCTCCTAGCTTGGTGCCCTAACCACGACACTAAACAGGTCCTCATTATTTGATTAGTGAAGATAAAATCAGGTAAAACTGACTATAGGTGTTATCATTCATATAGCTGACATAAAAATATAGAGTGTTTTCATATGTTCCACTTTTTGGGCCAAATTAGATTATCTGATAAAGCAGAAATCCTACCTTCTGTATAGTCAACCTAATTTTGCTTAGGCATTTCTCAATTAAACACGTTGCTTATTAAACAAAGCACTAAACAGTTCTAGTTTTTTATTGATAGCCTTTCCTGTATATTAGTTACTTTTGATTTATTCTAAATGACCTGAACAGTGATATTTATGAGCAACAGATACCAAAACAAGTGACACTACTGACAACAATCCATTCATCCTTTGAGAGTGGAGGTTCATTCTTTGAGCTTCATCCTTTCATCTTCATCCTTTGTTATAAGCCTGAAGAAGAAAAAGAATTATGCCCAAATATTTTGTCCACAGTCCCACATAGAATTGAATATACAGTAAGAAAGAAAGGAATTTAAAATATTTCTTTTATTTTGAAAGAAAAGAAATTGTAAAATAAAATATTTTGAATGCAATGCAAGAAAAATGAAGAAAGTACTTTTAGTTAAAGAATGTGCAAGCATAAATTCACATTCTATAAGAACTACATTACTTTTACTGTAGACTTCTATCTAAAATCAGACCAAGTATAGCATCCTGTTCTGAAGCTTTCTGTTTCAAATATGATAATGTTTTCCTAGGGTTTGCAATGGAACAAATATGGCTCCTGCTTTTGCTGTCTGTAAAATTGCTGTCAGTGAGTGCACAGTTCAATGGATATAACTGTGATGCCAATTTACATAGCAGGTTTCCTGGTAAGTATTTGCTACTGTATTTTAAATGTAAAGTTTTCATTCTGCTGCTTTGAAAGGATACTTACTTCTAATAAATGTCAACCTTTGTAATCAAAGAAGCATATGGAAAGTATTCATTAAGTGATTGAATTCCATAGAAGAAAATTTCATAGAAATTTCTATGAAGAAGCATAGAAATATAAGCTCTACTTTATTCAGTATGCGTCTAGTAATGAAAATAAAGATAAGAATTTCATGTTATCTTTAAAACAGTGAGTTTAATGCATCAACTCATTTTCTCCAGAAATAGTGGAGTATTCTAGACACATAATTAGAACATTTGTGATTTTTGTTTTTAAGATTGAATTCAAAACACATACGGTTCCTGGTTCTGTGATTACTATTATGTAAGAATATTATCCAAAAGGTTTTGATCACAAAAGGTCAAAAACTGCCAGTAACTCAGTTAAAATATTTTATTGACTTTCCCCCCAAAAATTACACAGTTGCAAGTCAGGAGTATGAATAGATTATTTGAGTCTTATGTACATAATAATTAGAGGCAGAAAGTTAAATGAAATATATTTGCATTCTTTTGCCATCTTGAGACTGCTAAATCACAGAGCTGCAATAAATGGTTAGTGGAATTCTTTCTGCTTCCAAGTTAAGCCAATCATATTATAAAAGCCATAGAACTCTATTAAAATATCCTTCAGGATGATTTGCTTTATCTTATCTTCACACATTATATAAGCCATACAATTTATAGCACAGCATTTTAAAATAATTGATTGTCTATACCTGATCTCATAAAAAGATAACTACAAAATAAAATAGCAGAATAATTGAGCTTTAAATGCTAATTTAATAGCTACAGTACTTAGTGAATCTGAGCAGTTAGTAATGAATAACAAAATTATTTGTGATTTCTCTTTGATGTGGCGGGATGCTGACTTTAGGAGTTAGAATTCTGGATTAAATGGTAATTTACTTCTGCTTTATTCTTTAATGGGGAACAGAAAACATGACTTTTTTCTATTTAAACTGCTAGCTTATGGACCATATATTTTTGTTCAAAATAGAAATGACAGAAGAAACAAATATTCTATTTGTTCTTCTGATCAGCCAACACCTCGACCTAGATCTGATTCCAATCTCCCAAAGAAAAACAAGAAAGTTGAGTTGGGCTTTTGATTGCCTTGAAAGCTCTTATTTACAAACTTTTATAATGAATGAATTAATGCAGATAAAGTTTGTGCATAGTTTAAATCTGAAGTTTAGAACTTGATGTAACACTTTAGATCAAAACTTGGCAGAGCTGAAGATTTTGAAGATTAATTAGCATAAAACAAGAAATACTCTGCTTGAACATTGTGATAAATGTTGTGGCACAGATGTGAAAAACCTTTTTAAAGGAAACAAACAGCTTCAAGAGGAAGTGATCCATTTATTCAATTATCACTGAGATAATTTGCAATTTCTAAACATTTCTTATAATGATGAGCAAGATAAGCTTATAGCAACATTCAGGGGGAAAATATGCTTTTACTGCTGCTCGAGTGGATGCTTGAAATAGAAGTTATTTTTGAAGTTGGTTTCCATTTCCACTTAGATCCAGCCTTCTATGGTGCTCTTGTGAAATTTCTGCATTCCTCTTGCCAAGTGAGATCTCTCAAATGGAAGGAAAAAATGATAATGTTTTTTTCCAGATGCCTTCCTCCCACCCTCTGCCGGTTCAGAAGTGAAAATTACTGAGGCAAACTCATCTGATAACTAATAATAATAACAAAATGGTTTGAATTCTTTTTCTAGTTTTTTGTTTATAGGTAGATTATTGCCTGAAGACGTATTGGTTCCAGATGCTTTGGAGACGTTTATTGACAGAGGACTGAATTAGAGAAAGGGCAACGTTTGATGATAATGATAGTGATGTTGATGATTATGGTTTTAATTTTCCACTTAGAAAAAGAATGTACACCTTGACTGTGGAACAAGTGAAATTCCTGTATTTCATAAGGAAATCCCAGTAGAAAGTTGATTTTTAGCTTTCTAGACTTTTTAAAAAAAATATTTTGCTTATTATTATTTGAGAACATTTCTAAGAAACAATGATCAAATCTTAAATAAAATAGTCTTTCAAAGATTACACCTAGTTGCACAATATTTTATATGAACATTTATATCTTCAAACAATGATACCATTAAATCTATACAAACAGGAAAAGTTATTGGTTTTGAATAGTATAGGATGCACATTATAGAATATACATTAAAGTCCCAAAGATATTTTTAAAAAGGCAACTGGACTTCCTTTGTATTTTCTTGAAGAGATTTTGCTTGTCCCAAGATGCTTCTTCAGTTCTTGAATGAAAAGTGAAATGTATTCAAGGAAAAACAAAGAAAGCCCAATTGCCTTTTGAAAAAATACCTTTGGGATATCCATGACTAAGCATCTCCATAGACAATATATATATATTAATGTTTTTGCTCTAGTACTATCATACTTTCATAAAGAGCCTGGGTGGTGCAGTGGTTAGGATACAATACTACATGCTAATTCTGTTGACTGCCAGAAGTTTAATCCTGACCAGCTCAAGGCTGACTCAGAGTCCCATCCGTCTGAGGTTGGTAAAATGAGGACCCAGATTATTGGAAGCAATATGCTGAGTCTGCAAACTACGTATGAACTGCTGTAAACCACTATGAAGCAGTATAAAAGTCTAAGTGCTATTGCTATAATGATGCTTTTTGAAACAAAACATTTTTTCAATACTGATGCCCAATATTAGTAGAAATTCAAGGCCATAAATTAGACATTATTATCACTGATAATATAACCTGAACACCTGATTTTATAAATGGTTGACAGCCATTTAATAAAAAGATTATTCTTCAATGTTGGGAAGACAGTACAACGCTATGATTACAATCTGTATTTACTTCCCATCTATAAACTGGCTGTCTATCAGTAGAATGGAAAGTCTGATCAATATAATGCTGCATTATCAAGGTTTAATGGTCTGCTTAAAATTTGAATCAAGTGACTTTCACTATATTTCTGTTTTCTTTCTTTGGTTTCCCTTTTTCTTTTAGTCTTTCACTTTTATATGTCTTAAAGCATAGATATGTATAAAAAGAAGATTCAGGGGAAACATGCTTGGGTGTTTTATTTTACAGAAACTTAAGTAAAACAAATGAAATGTCTTTATAGACCACTGTTCACAACTGACTGTGGAGAAGCAGCAATGAAATAGAGAACAAATTCTAAAAGTGACCCCCGCTCTTGTATTGTTATTTTGGAACTTCTAAGGCTGTGCAAAGCATCCCTTTGTTCATGCCGAGACAGCCATGGGCAACTTTGAAAGCAGCTGTATGAAGCTTCCAGAAATGAAACTAATGATTCTTTATATGTGCACCTGCCCATTGTGAAGCAGCACTTTCTAGTGCTTTGTACAGCTATGTTACTATACTCACAATGAAGTTGCTCCTGTTTGAGATTGTCCATTGCATTCAGTTTAAAGATTCAAATTAGCCTTGCCAGCATACATAAGAATTTTCAGTACCAAAAAACTTTTAAAATATTTTGTTCTATTTTGTTTAGCTTCCACAGAGCTTTATCTGATAGTTAATGCTTTTCATTATGCCAATGAGAATAGGTTGTGTATATAGTATTATGGTAATGTCCTAAGGTGCCTTCTTCAATCTTTGCAAATTTCTTCTCTTTGAAACAAAGGAAGCCAACATCTAATCATTTCTAGATTTAGATACAGGAAATAGCTCTACGCTGAGGTGAATGTGGAAAAGAAGTCATGGAAGATCGGGCTTATGAAGTTTGTATCTTTATCCAGAATATTATTGTTGTAAATAGTTCCACCAAGTTCTTGAATAAAAATAAGCATATTACAGTAAATATTTGAAGGGTGACCTTCCATGCTTCCATAGCATTAATATTATACACATTGCGTGTGGAGCATATGCTGATACATTAATTTAATTTTAACCAAAGGGTGGAAAGCTAGTGTAGAGTTCTGTATGCATGCTCGTTTATTTGCTATAAATGGTAACAAAAAAGTTTCTGCATGTTAACTATGAAACAGAATAAATTCAGCCTTTTCAAACCATGTTTGAAAACCAATTATAGGTCTTCCCAATACACAGACTTCTATAGTGACTCCATTAGAGGAACAATATATATTCCCATGCTTTATGTACATATTATTTTAAAAATTACTTACCCATGCATAAATAACTAAAATAGCAATACATGGGAATTTATTCTGCACGGGATAAGTAAATCCTTTAATAGAATTTCTGTGTGTTTTTGGCATTGATTTATAACTAGTCCTTTTTTGAATTATAGAGTTTATATATCTTTCAACCAGGTCTCTGATTAAATATAGAACATTGTAAAAAGTATTGTTCAATAATATTATAAGTCATATTTTTTTACTTGAACTTACAGTGCTGTGAGCTATTTTCATTAAGTTTCCAGAAATATAAACTATTTCTCTGTGCTATTTTAAAGACCTTAAATTTCCTTTTATTCTTATATATTTTTATAAATCTATATCGATATCTATAGATTGTTCCAGTACTATATTTGAAATGAATTATTGAAAATATTCTAATTACCATTCACAGCAGTTTTTTGGCTTTTAGGTTTTATGCAGAAAAGACTGTGACAAAAAGAAAACGAAGTACCTGCTTTTAAAAGTTATTCTCTTGATATTTTAATACAAGAAAAATTAAGTTTACTAGTACTTCTAAAACTTTATTGATTGAATAAAAAGTATAATAATACTGGTAATGACTATTGACAATAGTAAATAAGAATACCATGGGATTTCCAAACATTTATGAACTTTCAAAAGAAAGCAACGTTTAAATTATATTGTTCAAAAAAGGAGATGATGGCAACAGACAACATCTAAATTATTTATATATAACAAAAGAACAAATCAAAATGTTGGCTGCTTATTTTGACTTAATTTCTGATATTCAGTTGTTTTTCTTTGATGGTGGATAGACACACATTCTTTTCATTTTTATATTTACAACATCCTACTATGGACTAGACTTTTGCTATTTCTTTCATAACAAAATCAACATTATAAATAAAATGCTATAAACACAGACACTAATAAGTGGTGATTAATGATGTGTGCTTTGTCTATTGCCAGAAGTTTTTTTCCTTCCTTCCTTCCTTCCTTCCTTCCTTCCTTCCTTCCTTCCTTCCTTC
>JANHFO010002889.1:0-19701 GCA_032468095.1 Pareas carinatus | reverse complement strand
CAGGGGGTCCTCAAGCCAGTGAATGGGAACAGGTGTAAAACACAAATAGTGACCCCCCTCAAGGCAAACAGGGAAGTGCGCATATGTGCCAACTGTAAGTGCACAATAAACAAGGCACGACGGCAACATGCGTACAGTCCCCATTGTGGGGCACATTCTGGACTCTCTCAAGTATTTGTGAAGTTGGATCTCATGCAAGCATACTAGCAGCTACCTGTCGACCCAGCGATGGCAGAAGCCCAGATGATAGTAACACATAGGGGGGCATTTAAGGTCAAGAGACTGCAATTCAGGGTCAGCGTGGCTACTGGAATATTCCAAGGGGTGATGGAGTGCACTCTCAAGGGCATATCCCTCTCAAGAGCATATTTTGATGATGTGCTAATCTTCGGAAATTCCAAACAAGCGTTAGCGGAGAAGTTCGGGGCCGTCCTCCAGAGGTTTCACCATGCAGGCTCAAACTTAAAAAGGACAAATGCAAAATTGGTATGGAGTCGATGAAATTCTTAGGGTTTTGTATCGATGTGGTCAAGGCCAAACTAGATGTGATCAAGCAGGCCCCAACCCCAAAGTTGAAGGAGAAACTACAGGCATTCCTTGGCCTCCTCAATTTCATATAGATTTCGCGAGCCCATTTCAAGGTCAGCTGTTCTTTATTACAGTCGACAGCTACTCCAGGTGGCTAGATGTAGTGCCCATCCCCAACATGATCATGGTGAGAATGATCTGGGAGCTAAAGAAGATATTCGCTACATACAGACTGCTCGACATGATCGTCTCTGATAATGGGCCGCAATTCATGGAGAATGAGTTCAAACAATTCATGACGGAACACCACATCCGACACATCATGTCCCCCCCCCATTCCACCGAGCCTCCAATGGACAAGCCGAGGTTAAGGTGAGGACAACCAAGCCGAGGTTAAGGTGAGGATAACAAATTGGAGGTGGGGGATTGACACAGGAAAATAGTGAAATTCCTATTGGGCCAGCATACAACCATGTGTGCAGCCATGGGGCAGAGTCCGGATGAGTTAAAGTGGGGAAAGCTGCCAACCACGATCATAGACCAGCTGCACTCTGACTGAGCTTCATGGGCTGAAAGGCCACAATGCAGGGCCCCAAGGGCATTTGGACCCTGTGTGGGCCAAAAATTACAATGTCAGACTGCCCTGGGTACCGGCAATGGTGGTGCGGATCCAGGGGACAGTCTTGTATCAAGTATGCCTAGAAGACTGGAGACTGGTATGGCGTCACGTTGACCAGTTATGACACCAGTGGGGTGCTGGGCCCCAAGGCTCTGCAGCCAAAGCTCAACCACCCACCACCGGAAGCCGAGTCATGGTATTCCCAGACCTGGAGTCTGAGTCGGGAAAATCGGACTCGGAAGTGGAATAGGAAGATAACCCGTGATACGAACCCCCGTGAAGTGAGGAATAGCTACGAGACGCGGCCCATCGGGCCAAGTGAGAGGTAGCCAGACAACAGGCAGAAATGGGAGCAATCACCGTCAGACGATGACGGGGAGTAGCCATCAGGCACAGGGCAAGCAACCGATTGTGACACAGCCACCCACAGCATTGCGGAGATCACAGCAAATTCGGAGTTGGCCCATCTGGAGATAGCGGGACTTTACAGTCTCGTAGGTTGGCCCGGATCCGTTCCTGCAGGGATGAAAGGGAAGTTGTGTCCAGTGAGCGGTAGTGTGGGAATACTGCCGGCCACAATTGGACTAGTGATGACCCCGTGGCGATCCAATGGAAAGTTGCTGAGGAAGTGCTCCAGGCAAGGCTTGGTCGGTCATTACGGTCCAGGACCTTTGAATGGTTTTATAAGAGGGAAGTGACGAGAGTTTTATTCGTCACGGTTCATGTTCTGTTAAATAAAAGTTGTGTTGCTGCATGCTTGTGTTCCCGTTATTTGCCGACCCACAGTACACAACAAGATTAGTCTGATTTCTATGGGAAAATCATTCTGCACTCACAAGCACTGTCCCTAGGAAGCAGCATTTTCTGTTCTCAGCTCATGGAAATGTGGGTCAATTAAGAGTTTAAACCTCAAAGGCATAGTAGGTTTGGGCAACACAGGTTGGAGGAGGTATATGGAATTTTCTTCAAGTACTTCCATTTATGTTAATTTTGAAAGAGAAAGCAATCAATCAAAGAAATAAACAAAAACACTCTATATTCATTTTCAGGATTTTAGAAAATTCTCATAGAAATTTTCTGATTAGGATCTTGTCCAGAAGAAATAAGAAAGTAAGTAAGGTAAAAAAGATTATTTACCTTTCCTTTCCCTCTTTCAAGCAAAAACTAATTGATTGGCATGACTAATTCAGCCTGTGCATCTGAAAGCTAAAATTATTCTGAGAGATAAGGGGAAGCCCATGGGCTCTGCTGCCATATCATAATGTAAACAGCTGCTTAGTATAGCTTGAATTAAAGACCTGCAGTAAATTACCAGCACATTCAACTATTCAAAAATTCCAGTGGGATCAAGACTCCTAAGAATGCAAGAACTCCAAGATTATGAGATTTTGGGAAATGCTTTATATCACTGTGAAGCTCTTTAGAATTTAGAATGAAATCTGCAAGTATTATACTCTGGACCCTGTGTTTTGCATTCACTGGTGTATATTGAAATGGTTTATAGGATTGATGTTACCCAACTTCTGTGCATTTCTATGTTCTGTTGGTTGTTGAGGGTCTAGGCTAAGGAAATCAACAGCATGATTACTTTGATCTGACATTGTCATAGTTTCTTCTTTTTCTTCTAATAATATGCTGGCAATTTTGCATTCCTAGAACTTCTACTTCCTTTTCAGGTAAACATTTATTTGTACTAGTAAGAAAAAACGATTTTGGATGTTTTGATATTTTCTGGCTTTAAAATAATGACTTAAATGATTATCTAAGTCCTTTCAGCCAAGCGTTATCCCTTCCCCCCCCAGAACGTATACATTTACACAATTAGTTGCTAAGCTGCTTGTACACGTTGAGTCATTTCGATATCTATTTAAAAACTGGATTAAGCCCTCCCATTAGAGTCAGCTACAGTGCACTTGACCCAGCTTTAAGTGCCACTACATTAAATTGATGGAGAAAAAATCTAGCACTGTCACATCATTTTGAGAATGAGTAGAGAACCAAGGTCACAGATGACTAAGTAATCTTTTACCAACTGCTAACATGCAGTGTTCTCAGCAGTTAGGTATATATGTGCATCTCAATCAGTAAGATTTCAGTAATCTGTAGATAGACACAAGTTAATTTTTGGATTGACTTTTGTATATTTAATAATTGCAAAACTTTGAAACGGTGGTGTTTTATGGGTGCATCATACTTTACATGCTTAAAATATACTTTAGCCCAGTGCATCATACTTTGCATACTTTACATACTTAAAATATACAATTGGAAGTGGGCTAACCCTTGTTGAGGCAGAAATCAATGCTTTATTACCTTGTGCTCCTATACACTGGTATACCGGATGGTGCATATATACCACAAATTAAAAAGTATAGCTTTCATTCCATATATTAATGAGAAATACCCAGGAAACCTTAACCAATACTCAAATAAAATTATCAATAGAGCTTGAGATGCTTTAAAGATTGTAGATTTTATTATTAAATACACAGGAATATCTTTAAAAAACCCACTTTGCTGTAGATTAGAAAGTGTGTTATGCTGATTCAGCTTGATTTGATCTGGCAATTACCATATTACATATGTAGAATGGAGATACAGTATAAGAAAGAAATGGTTGTGGATTGGACAAAGTATTGGACTGGTGACAAAAGATATATTGAAAAGGCACGGATAAAGAGGAGAATAAAGATTGATTAAAAATTAAAGGATAGATATAGAGAAAGAATTTAATGTAAAACCCGATATAGCAGGTTGGTACCATCACTGGCCATTGGGAGCGAAACATTAGCCCCCACGGAAAGGGCATGCAACTTGGGGGTCCTCCTGGATGTGCGACTGTCTATGGAACATCATGTGACAGCCGTCGTCAGGGGGCCTTCTATCAGGTCCACCTGATTCGACAGTTGCACCCCTTCCTCGATCAGGACATCTTACGCACGATCACTCAGCCTTCGTCATTTCCCGCCTGGATTACTGCAATGCTTTCTACATGGGGCTCCCCCTGAGTCGTACCCGGAGGCTCCAGTTGGTCCAGAATGTGGCCGCACGAGGGATTATGGGGTCGAGGGGGTGTTCCCATGTGACCCCTCTCCTGCATGAGCTGCACTGGCTTCCTGTGTTCTTCTGGATGTGCTTCAAGGTGTTGGTGACTACCTTTAAAGCGCTCCATGGCTTAGGGCCTAGTTATCTACAGGACCACCATTACCAGCTATTGCCTCTCACAGGCCAGTACACTCCCACAGAGAGGGCCTTATCAGGGTGCCGTCGACCAGACAATGTCGCCTGTTGACTCCCAGGGTTAGAACCTTCTCTGTGGCAGCTCCAACCCTGTGGAATGAACTACCCCCAGAGATGCGTAGAATCCCGAACCTCCAGGTCTTTCGCCGGGCCCTTAAAACCCATCTTTTTGTTCAGGTTGGGTTGTCCTAGCTTCCCCTTGCGCACATTTTAAAATATTTTATTGACTTGCTTTTAATTGGATTTGGGTTTTTTTTTAGTAAAGTTTTATAGCAAAATTTTAATATTGGCCATCATTTAATACTTTAAATTCTTTATGTAATGATTTTGTATTGTATATTTTTTATCTGGCTGTTCACTGCCATGAGTCCTTCGGGAAAAGGGCGTTATATAAATAAAATTAAATAAATAAATAAATAAATAAATAAGTAAGTAAGTAAGTAAGTAAGTAAGTAAATAAATAAATATCAGTTCCATTTCCATCCTTCTGTAATTTTGTAGTGAAAAATCATGTTTCAACATTACTTTTGCTGACTTTTAAACTTTTATTTTTCTAATATTTTTTTAATGAAAATCTATTAGGAGAAAGCAAGTATGAACATTTCTTGATTAGATCAATCTTAAAATAAGAAACCTTAAACGAGTCAGGAGGAAAAACAGACAGATCTGCTGAAGTAATTGGCTGAACTAATTTAATTCTAGGCGAAATATATAAAACAGATAAAATACAGATAATAAATAAAACAGATTTGATAAGCCGTATTAGCTTCTCTAAATCTATTAGACTTTGTAGATCAACCAGACAATGACCTGGATTTAGGACTAATGGCTCACAATGTTGCTTTGTCTCATCTTCACACCCACAGCCATAAATGAAAGTGAACAAGCAGAAAAAGATTAGTCTTATGCCAAATCACATTACTTTATTAACCTTTTGTTTATTGGTTTGAATGTTTAATAAATTATAAGAGCATTGCTGTAGAATAGGCTCATGTGAGCCCTTGGTTAAAAATAAAAAAATCAGAGGTAGTAAACTGTGGATAACTGAGAATCTGACCTAAGAGATATTGGATGCTATATAAATTAGGAGTCCCCAACTCCTGGGCTGTGGCCCACTACCGGCCCACGACCCATTCGGAACCGGGCCATGGAAGCAGCAGCGAGTGCACATGAATCCTCACTTGCTTGAGCAGCAAGTAAGTGCATGTGTGTGCTCTTGCCCACCGCTCACAGAGAACCATCTCTTCTCTCCCCCTCCTCCACTTATCTGCAAAGCTTCAAAGGTTGGGGAACTCTGGTATAAGTCAAATAAGCTCTACTGAGCAATTGCTTGGAAAATATCTTAGATTTGCAGCCCTGGCCTTTTCTAAGCAGAACGCTGTGGTGTGGTAATTTATTTATTAAATTTATATAAGTAAAACTATTCCTTACTTAGAGAGTTTTTGTAAGGGATTGGATCAATTATAGTAAACTGCATACTACTTAGCCTTCATGGGATAATAACTGCTTCTGGATAGGAAGCATCTTCTATTCACACGTAGGTGCCCTATAGAAACAATTAAAAAACCCAGAAAAGTGATTCATCAAATGGCCCATATATTCTGTTCTTTGAATTTATTTGTTTTTGGTTTTATTTTTTATTTTTATTATTTTTAATTTTTTATCAGATGATGGGGTGTTGTGTTTATCTCAAGCATGTTTAAACACAGTTACTGATTGTTGATTCCAAGCTTCTACTACCCTATCCCATGTTCTTGATTTTTGCTTAGAAGACTCAGAATAAAAGAAGTAGGAATCAGGTTATTTGTTTATTAAGTTTTTATCCTGTAAGTATCTCTTTGTCCCAGAGACAACAAGGAGATGCAATCAAGCAATTATATTTTAATTTTTCTTTTATGTAATTATGCGATGGGGATTGACTTTGGTGAATTATGTCTCTGTATCATAAATCCTTGTGTCTGAAATTTAGACGGTTGTGCTTTCCTGTTGAAAATATTCACATTAGTGATGATTAATAGCAAATGGCTATATAGACTTTCGAACAAAAACCAAAATGTCAATATATGACATTTAATATTTGGGGACAGAGGTGACATTTTAGCACTTGGGAACATATTTATGAACAACCAACTCTAAAATGCTTAATGGAAATAGTTTGAAGAGATGTTTTAATGTGTATCAGTTCCACCACCAGGAAAAATCAAATTAAAATCAAAATAGATTAATGGAAGACATTAGAAAAAAGACCTGCATCAATAATAATCATATTAATAATAATGAAAAATCTTACAGTGAGCAGCATGTTTATTAAATGGAACACTGCACGAATCTGCATTTATGTTGGAATCATTTAGAAATATCCTAATGTACATTTTATTTGGCTTTCTCATTTTTTACTGAGATAAACAGGAATGTAGTCTTTAAAATAGTTCATCTAACTACTTAAACTGTTGATTTTTTTTAAAAAAACCGGCTATCTGATAGAATGCAGATTTCCTAACTCCAATTAAAAACCTGCTTCTATTCATAACCTAACTTATTGAGAAGAAACTATTGCAACTTTAGGTTTGCAGTATAACCATTGGCTATTCTTGGGAAGAGTGCTTTAATCAATATGAAAATAAGAGTAATCAAGGAACGGAAAGGATTAGAGCTAAGTATATAAGAGGAGAAGGAATCAGTAAAAATAAATTTGCACCAGAGATTCACTTGCATATTAACTGTGCAGCATCCAGCCCCATCAATAACTGAAAAAGTTGTTTTTAATTCTCTGGATATGCTTGCTAATAAAGCTATTTTATCACAGTGTTAATAAAAGAGTAAGTTTGAAAAATGCTGCCAGAACATCATAACTGCATAGATGTATTATTTGGCAACACAACAACTAATTTAGTCTCCCTACTGTCCTATACCCATTTTTTTCAATTTGTATGTTGCTATGGAAATTAAACCATGTAGTAAACCAAATACTTGGAAAAAGCTACTTTAAAACACAAGAGCGAACAATGTTTCATACAAACCAATTTACCAGTCAGATTCAATGGAAATAGAATGCTAAAATAGATAGGTCTTATGCCATGATCCAGCACATCTCTTCTCATGTTCACTAAGAATTAAGATGGTAGAATAAATGAGCAAAACTTTATCACACTCTTTCTTCTAATACTTCCATACTTCCTATTATGAATATTCAGTGTTTTACTACAAAGCAGATCCCAGGTTGTGAGAAGCTACAAAGATATATATACACACTAAAAAATAAGTAACAATTAGACCTGGGAGCTACATATTCTTTTTATTCAAAGGTTGCATATTTAATCAGAATTTCCTCTATCAATATTCAAATTTAAGAGGTACTTTTAAAGTTTTGTGTAATTTCACCATGTGACCATCTCTTCTTAATATATGCATTACAATTGAACATTATAATATTATTATGAAATGTAATTTATACAGCTACCACCATTCAAACAAAAGAAAATAAAAGCTGTGCCACTCAGTTTTTTTACTTTGGAAATTTAGAAATAAAAATCAAATTGGTTAGAAGGAGTAGCATATAATCTTGTTTTATCAAACAGCCATGTCTAATGATTAAGAATGCTCCATTTTATTTGATTCATATTTTAACTGAACAAATCAGGTTTGTAAATCACAGGAGTTTTGAATGACATGACAGATGTTTAGTGAATTTCTTTAAATGTTTAGCTTTTGATTCTGATATCAAGGAATATAGATCATAACTTCAACTCTGTATCATTTGATGTAGAAACAGTTTAGATGTTTGACTGTGGAACATTAGTCTGTCAGATGATGTATATAGAAATTCAATGTAAATGGCAGGTGAAATCTTGGTGAAAGATTTTGCTTTCATCTATCCCTGTTAAATTAATATCTGAAAAGCTCATAGAAATATGCATAAACGAATTTCTACATAGAACAGAACAGAACAGAATTCTTTATTGGCCAAGTGTGATTGGACACATAAGGAATTTGACTTCAGTGCATATGCTCTCAATGTACATATAAGCTACAAGTGATAAATTATGATTATAGTCATAAAACACATTCATCATGTCATAAAATGCATTCTTCTGATAGGCACAGAACAGTCATAGAATTCGAAATAACCAATTTACAAGTCATACTAGAATACTAAATAACACAACTACTATGTATTGTAGGATACAAACAACAAGTTAATAGTCATACAAATAAGAGAATAGGTAATAGGAAGGATGAGAAAGATAATAGTGCTAATAGTGATTATAGTGATACAGCCCTATTAGGTAGTATACTGTGTTGTGGAAGTTGGTTGTTTAGCAGAGTGATGGCCTGAGAGGAAAAACTGACCTTGTGTCTAGTTGTTTTGGCTTGCAGTGCCTTATAGTGACATCAATAAGGAAGAAGTTGAAACAGTTTATGTCCAGGTTATGAGGGGTCTGTAATTATTTTCTCAGCCCTCTTCCTGGCTAGTGCAGTTTACAAGTCTTCAATGGATGGTAAGTTTGTAGCAATTATTTTTTATGCAGACCTAATCATCGATGGAAGTCTGTGTCCATCTTGTTTCATTACAGTGCCGAACCAGACTGTTATAGAGGTGCAAATTACAAACTAAAATGATTCCTTTGTAGAACTGTATCAGCAGCTCTTTGGGTAACCTGAGCTTTCTGAGTTGGCTCAGGAAGAATGTTCTTTGTTGTGCTGTTTTGATGATTTTTTTGATGTTAGGTGACCATTTTAAATCTTGAAATATTATAGAGCCTAGAAACATGAACGTCTCTACTATTGATATTGTGTTGTCTAGAATTGTAAGAGGTAGTAGAATAGAAGGACTTCTCCTAAAATCTACTATCATTTCTACAATTTTGAGTGTGTTCAGTCCAAGATTGTTCTGGCTGCATCACAACGATAGTTATTTAATTTCTCATCTGTAGGCAGATTCATCATTGTCTCAAATGAGTCCAATCACTGTTGTATCATCTGCAAACTTCAGTACTTTAACAGAGGGATCCTTCAAGATGCAGTGGTTGGTATAGAGAGGGAAGAAAAGTGAGAGAGCACACAACCCTGGGGGGGGGGGGCTCCTGTGCTGATTGTACAGGTATCTGATATTATTTTGCCTAGCTTCACCTGTTGTTTCCTGTCTGTTAGAAAGCTTATAATCCATTTGTAGGTGTGGTCAGGCATGGCTAGCTGAATCAGTTTGGTTAGAAGAATATCTGGAATGATGGTATTGAATGTAGTCTCCAAGTCCATCTACAGAACTAGGGTCTTCCAGAAAAATATGCAAGTGGGACCAATTGTATCTCTGGGGGATTGATATTTCAGAAGGATTGTGCCACCATAGAGAGACTCTTTTTCTAGATACCACTAGATATGCTTCCCTGATTGATGGGTATTTGTAGCATACCTTACCTTCCTGCTCTAGTGGATTGGGGTAGATGTAACCAGGGAAAAATTGTTACTGAGAAATGTAGTTTTGCACAGACACACACATCTTGTCAAAAACCAAAACTACTAGAGTAGTTGTTGACTAATGATTATGCTATAAGATAATCATTAGAACAATAGAAAATTAGACATCAAATACAGTAGGTAAATGTTAGTGTCTTTCTTCAATTAGCTACTAGGAACTCTGTATATCTTTTCTGATGTTTGCTTCCTGCTGTAATGTAATTTGCATCTTATTACAACTTTTCTTAATGATTTCACTAGTCTTTCTGGCAACATTTCTAATATGTTGCGATCTGTTAGAAACATGATGCAGCAAAATACAAATGGCAGCATACCACAGTTTTCAGCATAATGTTTAAACCATTATTTGATTTCACAACTGCATTAAAAGGCCAAAGTAGATGTGACAGCAGCAGATATAAATGATTATCCTTCGATCTGAGTCATTCTGGTAAAAACATTAGAAAATATGAATTTAATAATCAGAGAAAAACAGAAAACTTCCCTCTATCTCTTTTCATCTCTTCAGATTATCTCTTCAGTGGAAACTCTTCTCCAAGAAAAATATTCTTCTTTTAATAAAACTTAGTGTAAAATTATAATTCTTAGTATGGAAAATGTGAGAGACATTAGGAAAAGAAAATCTTACAGTAGTGAGTAGTGATCTTAATAAAACCGGAATAATTCCAGATAAGATGTATGCTAGTTGTAGCTGACTCTAGGGGTGGTGCTTATCTCTGTTTCAAACCTAAAGAAGCAGTGCTGTCTGAAGATGTCCCTGTGGTCATGTGGCCAGCATGACTAGATCCTAAGGTGCACGGAGTGCTGTTACCTTCCCACCAAGGTGCTCCCTATTTTTCTACTTGCATTTTTACATGCTTTTGATCTGCTAGGTTGGCAGAAGCTGAGGCGAGTAATGGAACCTCACTCTGTTACATGGCACTAGGGATTCGAATTGTTGAACTGCTTACCTTCCAATCGACAAGCTCAGCATCGTAGCTGTTGAGCCACTGCACCCCTTAATTCCAGATATGCAGACCCACGCAGACTGGAGGGCACTACTGGCTGCTGGCTCCAGGAAGTCTAGGTGTGTTTAATACAACGGAAGGAATTACGCTTGAACACTGTCTATGATAACAACTGCTTTAAACTAAAGTATAAATTATAAGTTTGAGTATTTTATCTACCTTTAAATGTCATTGTTTAATAGAGCAAAAACTAAACTAGGATGTCTATCGGATAAGAATAAAAAAAGTTAAGAAGGTGTGGACACAACCATGCTATCAAAGTCCTTCCTTTTTATGTATGCCTTGATGCATGTAAAAATGGGGACACACCTTTCATCATGTCATTGTAGCCACTGTCTTCTACATCCTAGTGGTTAAATTCTTATAAGTGGTAGAACAAATTGTACCTCTTTAAGTTTATTTTGGCTGAAATTTATGTGCCTTTGAAATATTTCTCCTTTAGAATGAACAATGAGCAAGGGTAGCATGGTATTTTTTTCAAAATAGAAAGGAAAAAAAGCAAATAGTCTTTATAGAGTGTGATTAGTACAATAATTGAGTACTGTCATCACCAACAAAAAGAAAATAGTGCTATTGTGTAAAAAAAACCCACCTTGTGAAATAACATTCTGATGACCTTTGTTTGCTTTCTTAATTTCCACTGCCTGCACTCTGCCTTACTAGTGTCAAGTAAGTGGGAGCTTTTGACAATCATACTCATCTGCGACTAGTCAAAGTATTTCATGGGGCTGCAGTGGTTAGAATTAAGTATTGTAAGCTAACTCTGCCCAAAGTCCACCCAATCCTCAAGGTTGATTCAGCTTTCTATCCTTCTGAGGTTGGTAAAATGAAAACCCAGATTGTTGGGGAAGTATGCTGACACTTGTAAGCTATTCAGAAGGCTGTGGAGTGGTATATAAGTCTAAGTGATATTGCTATTGCTATCTCATTGCATGCACATAGAAAAAAAATAAATCTGAGACAAAAATGATTTACTGCAATTCTATTCATTAGTTGCTTAACTGAAATACAAAACAAATCTTCATACATTATTTTGTTTCCTAAGATACACGGAATTTATCACAAATGTGTTTTATAACCCATTGTGTTCTTAGTAAATACTGAGTATATTTTCTAACCCAAAATTGCATCCTGCATTTGTCTTCCACAGGGTCCTCAATGAAGTTACTTATCAAGAACACATATTATAATAAGCATTTTTCAGATTATGTTTTCATGTATTCATCTTATATTTCACAGCATATTTCCTTATTGCAGAAATCCTGTGCTAAATTATTAAAATGGTAGAGGCTGTGAATGTCCTTCAACTTACATTGGTAATGTTATACTGTAATAGGTTTCAATGACGGCCAAGTATGAGGCAATTCCCTCCATCCCTAACGCTGACTTGCTGGCTGGAATTGCTAAGAGCTGATGTCAGCAACTTTTTAAGATGTGTGGCTTGGAAATTCAGGTAGCTGAAGTCCATACAGCTTAAAGATGCCTAAGTTGAGAAGCAGCCATCTAATGGAACATAAGTTTACCCCAGCTGCCAAAGTAGGATCCTTGTCGTATTCCCCAAGTATCATTCCGTAGAAGAATGTCAAGTAGTCACCACTGATGCTTCCTGTTGCAACCTTCAAATTATTTTTGTCACCTACTTTGCCAAGTTCATACAAATTTGATAATAAAATAAATTATATATGCAACAATAATTACATCTACAATAGCAACTACTTGGACTCAACAATGCAACACTATTGCCAAGAGTGCCTTTTCTCCCCTTATGCCCACTCTCACATAGAAAATTAGTAAATTAGGATGATTTTTTTAAAAAGATCAAGTATACACATGTAGGGAAATATTGTATGTTTACTTTCCATAGAGTAAACTATATGCAATTTATTTTATATGATTTCACTTGCTAAATACAAAGGAAAGCCAGTTTGTCTCCCTGCTAATCTTGTAAAAACCTCAAGCTATGTTAAATTCTGTGATTATATAAAATTTTGCTATGGCTGAATAGAAGATCAAAGAATCCTTCGGTGGAAACTTAATGAAATAAGCATATACTGTAATCCCTTAGTAGATGGGTTACTTGGATTTGGGGTGTTTTTTTTTGCCTAATGAGAAAGAACATGTATGTTTGATCTGGTGTGGAAATGCCATACCATTTTATAAATATATAACTGAGAAAAATATAGACATTAATGGATGGAAGGGACTACAAAATTGATTTTGATACTTCTGTCTTAAATGTGATTCTGAATTTTTGTAATTCATAAAGAACAGTAGAAATTAACAGATTTTGACTAATTGGCAGAATATATTTGCACATTTGTATCATTAGAAAAAGATAAGCAAAAAAGACTTTTCAGTTAGATTCAAGCTACTATAACCTCTAGATTGACATTGCCTTTTTCTATATTTTTTCAATATTTTAGTGTAGTCAAGAACCATTTAGATGAGTCTTAGAGGCAATCAGCTCATTTAAATACCAATCAGATCCCACACCTCATAAACATTCAAGGTTTTCCAAGACTGATTTGATACTGGAACTAGTTAGGCTGTAAAATCTGTCAACTTTCAGAAAGATGTCTTTGTATTATATCAACCATTTCAGAAAGTTTTCCAACACTCAGATCCGACTTTGTCTGTCATCCGAATGACTATTTCTGTATGTGTGTTCATCCCTGGTCTTTTTAATATAAATGGACTATTTTGTATATTATGTTTCAGATATTCAATAATAATTTATTGTTTTATACAATTTAACAGAATAATAAGGCTGTCTTATTATTGTATTTTCATCCATGAAGAGCTTCATGCGACATAGAAATTCCACGCCAAAGACATACAATAATAATGATTATTGTTATACAATAGTTCCTGTAGAGGCAAGCATGTATAATAACTTACATTGTCTCTTAAACCACCATCCATCAGCATTCAAAATATTTTGTTCAGGATTTAAACATCAAAAGTGGCCTTTATAGAGATTTAGTACATATACAAAAGCATCTTCCAGTTATTGCAATTTCCAGGTGAGGTGAGTGAATGCACACTTCTTTTTGCTTTGAAGAAATTGGAGGGGGGGAGGGAGATACTGTTTTTTGAAAGAAGTAGCTTGACAGGGTGGCTTACTTGTGCCTTCACTGAAGTGAAGCAATTCTCAAAGATCTACATAACTCTGCAGAATTGATATAGTCAACTGACTGCTTTTGAAAACACACTCTTGTAATTTTGTGTGCAGCACACTGAGAAACTGCTTTTCTCAGCTCTCCTTGTTTTATAATCGTTGTCAGAGAAAGACTGTATAAGTCATAATTTTATTTCAGTCTTTTTTCATGCAATTCATTTCAAGCGGGCTTAATGAAGCAAGTAAAGCATAACAAGTTGCATTGTTAAGTATAACCATAATGCAACTATTTGCAGTTAAGAATAGTAGCCTATTTTGGCAATTGCACTAAAATATGCTATTTTTTCAGTTTATAAGCAAATATGCTAAAATGCTGAAAAGGAAACTATAGTGGATAGTTTAGCAACTATGAAGCGATACTGCTTCAATTCAGTGCTCCCTTAAAAGCATTCTGAACTCAGTGGACATTATTTCTGAATAAATAAGTTTGTGAAGAGATTATAAGTGCACTTAAGTCCTCTTTACAGGTGGAGCTGAAATAGATTTCCAGATTGCAGATCGCTAATTACCTCTCATGTCTGATGTAAATAAATGTTAAAACATCCTTGCTGAGAAACAAGCATGTTTTAAGAGAGATCAATTAGTTCTTGGTTATGATCAGGCTCTTTACTATTTAGCTGAAAAACACTCCTCTAAGCCTAGAGACTCCTTTTTCTAGTCTTCACTAATTTTAAATCAGCCATTGATTTAATTTCAGACAAGTTGTAAGATAATAAAAAGTATTTTTCAAAAATATGAAAGTTGTTCTTCTAATTCAGTCTCTCTAATTTAAATTTATTTGAAAAGTATGTTCCGCCTGGAGATATCTCACTCTATCTGCCACTACTCAGACAGTGATAAGGCAGAGGTATCTTCTAATCTCTCTACTTTTTAACTTAACATCAGTTCAATAATGAAAGCACTCCACTTTCATACTTCTGTATTAGCAAGCTAAGTGGTCTTAGCATTCCTTTAGGCAAATTATAATATTCATAAACCAGGTCTATTTATTTATATATAATCTAAATTATAACCACAGTAAAATTTGAATGTTAAAAAAAATCTATATTCAGATACCTAGGTCTAGAACAGCTAACCATTGAAACACAGTATTTTTTATCTGAAAAAATATATATCAGATACTGGACTGGTATATGCCCTCACCTTACATTGTAATTTTCAGTTTGATGTGAGATTTCGGAGTCATGGTGAGGGGAGGGTGCTATGACTCATTTATACATCTCTACAGATGCCGTGTGAGTGCAAATTCTATTCAAGGTTGTCCATTGATGATGAGGTAGTTTAAACCCTGACACCATTTTCATATGATCATCTATATTTCTTCCTATGTCTTGGCACTCAGCAACCCATTTGGCTTTCCAATGGAATCGATGTGAAAGTTCTTAAGAAGATGTTGTGCAATTGCCAGTGGGGGCTTCCTAGATTTGTGTCTTTCAGTTAATAGATGAAAAGGTCAGTGTGCACTGGTAGGAGAGTTGTTCATACTTTTTCTTTAATCTCTCACTAGAGCATCTTGCCATTGTAGATCTGGTGATGTTATGTGGTTCAGAACAGGAAGCCAGCAGATAAGAGCAGTTCTGAAACACCTGTTTAACTCTAACCTGCATGACATTCTCAGTATAAGGATAAAACAGAGAATCATGTACCTTGTTTTAAACCTGTATTTTGATATTGCCTCCCCAAATAATTTTCATCTTTAATATTACTAAAGAAACAATTTTTTTACTCCTCCAAAAAATATTGAGAGGATTACTCTAAATTGTAAATGAGAAGATTCAGAAATTCTACTTAGATTTTTATTATGCATATGATAGAAAAATTGTATGATTCCCAAATGTTAGACTTGAATGAATTGTACTGTATCAGTCATATGATTTAATTTCAATTCTAGTTGTTTGCAACAAAATACTACCAAATGTGTGAGGCAGTTACAAAGTGTTTCATCAAAGTGTTTTTATTCGATTGAGGTTATGCTTGTCTATGACTATAATAAAGATTTGTTTTGATTCTGTTGAGGAAGCACTCATTGAAGCAGAGTGGCTTTGTTGATCAGCTGCTTTTTCTGTAATATCCATTAACCTGAAGAGGTTTCTCTGCATGCATTCCACATGCACAGGAGCTTCTCTAATGCTTATAGCAGCTCACTGGCAGTCCAAGAAAAAGCATGTGCATAAAACCTGCCAACAACTGCTTCAATAATTATCCTAACATTAAGAAAAGCTCAAGTGTTCATGTCTCCAATATTTAATCTTTAGCTCAGATATTCATCATGATGCACTTAAGGATATAAGAAGAGCTTACCAAATATTCCTCTAAATATAAATAAGTAAATGATTTTATATACATGTAGTAATTGACAATTCACATCTTTCAAACACCTTTGTAATTATAGCATAATAAAGAATTATTGTATAATTTTAATATGGGTAGAGATCTTTGTCTTGTTTCAAATGCATACTAAAATTAGGCATCTGTATCTGATGAAAAATTGATATGTAGTACTGGCATTTGTGATACTTGAAATATATCTGAAAATTGATTTGCAATGCCTCATAAAAATCTTAAATGGGCATTTATTGCTAAAATTTTATTTGATTTCCTTCAAAAGAGAACCTGAACTAGTTGGTTGCTAGGATAAATTAGATACATCACACACTTTATCCAAGATGCTAAATGTAAAAGCAAACATGATTAAATAAGTTGCATTTTCTGACCTGAAATGTGACTGATGATTGACTAATTACTCTCAATCCAAGTTTTGTTAAGCATGTAAAATATGGTTAATATATCTGCAAACTCTGAGTCATTACTACAATTTAATTATAAAAACTAATGCAGTTTTTCATTATCTGTTTCAAATTATAATTCAATTGTAATTCTTGAATTATGGTTCAAATATCTTGAATATCTGGATCAAGCATTGGTTTTCTTGGCATGGCTTAAAGTTTAATATGATACAGATGGAGGAACAGCTAGGTAAAAAAGAGCTTGGTGCAAATAGTTTCTCTTTGATATCAGTCAAGTCAAATGTCATATGAATGAAGTGATATATTTTGTGGGCAAAACAACTACAACAATCCTGAGGTCAATGAAAATAATTACACGGTGTCTCCGTGGTGATTCATGTGACAAAGAGAGGGCATGTGTGTGTGTAAGATGTCATGAGGATCATATGGAGATTTCATATTTCATTCTTAGCAATCTGTGGCGATTATATCTATTTGACAAGGGAACAATGTGTTTGAAAGATTGCAGATTGTCTGTAAAAATGCTTATAATGTTAGTGTGAAAAAAGAAAAGCCGATTAAAAAAATCCAGCTGCTAAAGGAAGTTTAGTAGTTTGGGGTCAAATGCTCTTTGAGGATATTTTCTTTTTTCAACCCCTCAACTTGAATCAGTTTCAGAAACTTGTGCTTACTTGAACCTTTTTTACTTCTTTCTTCAGAAAGAATACATCTTGTACCAGTCAGAGGGAAGTTGCTATAGCAACAAACAGCTTGCTGTGTGTTAAGTCAATCTATTTCCTCTATTTTCTCATTTGTTGCCATAGCAATTAATAAAATCTCATCCACTTCTCTTCTACATGCCCTCATGCTACCAGTAAAAGAAAAAGAAAAATTAAAAGTTGTACAAAGTGAAAATAAACATTCACAAATGACTTTAGATATGCTTTGAGCAACCTCCTTCTTCATATTTTATGATCCCAAATTAATTTAACCAATTCATCACTGCACCAGACCAACATTTTACTAGAAGTCAAAGTATTTAGTTTCAGGCAGATTTGCCCTTTCTTCTCATTTCTAATTTGCTTTAATTTTTGTTCTAATCAGTTAAATTATATTGATGCTTCCCCATGATTAAACATGAAAAATCTTTTGGTAAATTTATTAAATCTGTTGAAAAGACAATGAAATACTGAAAATGTAACTGAGAAATTAAATTAAATATTTTTGGAAAGCATTTGACTCTTATCAAAGAAACTTGGAGAAAGTGGAATGAGAGGATTCCTTCCAAGTCCCAAGCTCATGATGGTTGCTGATCTATGTGAATGAAATCTAATCTAATCTAAATACCTCATCTAGATTAAATGTGATAAGAAGAAATTGATTGTAAGGAAACTGATCATGTGAAGAGTCCAGATTTGGTTAGAATAGTGCAGTTATTGAAATCTCGTTAATGTTGTATATGATCTATTTGTGTTTTCACTATTTATATATGATCTCAGTTTTGGTAACACTGCATAAATAATTAGGTTTCAATTCTTGATTCTTTGGGGCTAAATTTAATTCAGGAGGTTGAACAAATCCCCTTTTGATACTATGCAGGGAGATTTAATACAAGAAATCTTCATGTTGAACATGGAGAGAATATACCTCCATCACAACTGAATAGTTAGAAGCAGTATATTTTGTGGACTTAAAGCAGGAACAAGAAAATAGAACTAGTTCAAGAAATTCAGTACTATCTTCTATTTGCAAATGGAGTTAACATCTAATTAACATTCCTAGCACCATTCAGAGACAATTCTGAGGCAAAATGGTAATTATATCATCATCATTATTATCATAATCATCATCAATCAAATATTGAAAGAAGATTCTGCTATGCTGCATTATACACCTCAGAAAAAATTAAGAAATTCTTAGAAGTCTATTTTTTAAAAAATTTCCTCAGCTTTGTGAATATGGACTGGAGGTAGCTCCTGAACAGAGATAACATTCCACCTCTTTTCCGTGTGCATCTTTCATTCTTCTCAGCTGTCTTTGTTAATTTTTAAGTCAATCTTAATGTTTATATTTATCATTTTAATGTTTTAATGTTTTATCTTGTTGCTTTTACTTGATTACAAGTCACCTAGACTCATATCCAGGAAAGTTGAACAGTATATAAATTTAATAAATAAATAAATATTATTTGCCTAAATTAAAATGAAGCATTGGTGTTTGTGACGTAATGTGCACCAGTAGGAGGAGAGAAGGAGGTATTTGGTTATACAGAGCTTTCCCAGACGAAGGCCCAGATTAAGAGATCGCACAGTCTCAATATGGATGGGGGAGCAGGCAAAAGTTCTGGGTAGGCACATCCTTGAATTTCTCATATCTAGCAGGTTAGAAAGTTATAGTTTTAGTTTGGTAAGATTTTGTACTTTATGTGCAAGCAAATACAATTAAATAGAACATTTATATTTAATTGTATTTCAATGTGTTGTCTCTGGGCAATATCTGATATATTAATTTTTCCCATGTAACCTAAGCATGTGATACTTTCTTTAGAGGTTCTTTGTAGCAAGGAAATCTAAGTGACTGGAAGATTTCAAGATAGCAACTGTGGACTTCCGGTGAATTCGTGGGCTTCGACGGACGGACTTTTGCAGTCCGCCAGGCTGTGTAAAGCCGCTTTTGACAGTTTCAATCAGCTGCCAAGCGGGTGTAGAGGGGGTGGGGGAGTGTCGGATTGAGGGCAGGGCTCCCCAAAGTCCCTGTTTTTCTTGCAGGGACTGGAAGGGTGAGCCCCCCGATGAGATCTGGAAAGCTCCGCACCTGGGTCGCCTCTGCCAAGGCAGAGCCAGAAGCCGCGAACATCTCCGTGCAATAGGCATTTTTCCAAAATTAATTTTTCTATCCGGACGGAGCAATATGCAGAATTCCGAGCAA
>JANHFO010002888.1:128302-140921 GCA_032468095.1 Pareas carinatus | reverse complement strand
AGTACAGTGCCTTCTACGGCATCAACAGGGAGAAGGATAACCTCTTCTTTTTCCAAAACCACAACACCAACCCCAGAGAGCACAGTATCATCCACATCTTTATCAGGGAGTAGCATGACGCCATCCAGTTCACCAACGACCACCGCTACTGCTTCATCAAGTAGTGTGCCATCTACAAGTCCCACAACCAGTTCTAGAATTCTTTCGACCCCTGAGCAAACGTCCGTCTCTCCTCTGGAGACGACAGTAGGGACAAAAATTTCAGAAAAGAGCACCACGGTTGCTTCTGCTACAACTAAAACTACAGCTTCCGTTTCAGATACAACAGCATATTCCACAGCTTTACCAGTGACCACCAAGATTGAATCCACCACATCAAAAGCTGTTACGTCTCCTCCAGAAAGTACTGCAGCTTCAGGAAAGAGTAGCATGACCTCTCCCACTACAGAAACCACAAGTTCTATTCCAAAGAGCACAGCAATTTCCACTGCATTCCCAGCATCCACCTTGACTGAATCCACCACATCACAAACTACCACATCTGCCCCAGAGAGCACACAGCCCTCCAGCTCTTCCTCAAGGAGCTCCTCAGTTAGGACTAGTACAGCAAAAACTACGACTCCACTTCCAGGGATGACAGAATACTTAACTACTTCTCCACCAACCACCACCTTTGAAACCACAATAACAGCGACAGCTGCTTCTCCCCCACAGAGCACAGTGACCTCCGGCTCTATAAAGACTGCTAGCTCTTCAGAAAACACTACTCAACTTCCAATCACAAAGGAATACGTATCTACGTCTACAGAAACCACCATGCCTGAATCCACCACAGCCAGCTCTGCAGCAAGTACAGTGCCTTCTACGGCATCAACAGGGAGAAGGATAACCTCTTCTTTTTCCAAAACCACAACACCAACCCCAGAAAGCACAATATCATCCACACCTTTTTCAGAGAGCACTAGTATGAATGTTGAAAAATCCCTTGTTACCTTACCCACCCATTCTTTTTTGGAGAGAACAACTTTGATTCCTATTAGTGGAGAGATCTCTACTACTGCCACTTTGATTTATTCAATGTCACACCAGCCAGAATCTATTAGTCCCTTCAAGATGACGACGAGCTTAAGCCCTTTCAGCACTTCCACACTCCCCACAAAATTAATATCAACTTCTACTTCAGCGACAAGGAGAGGTAATCTTGTTTTTGCAATATGTTCTAAATTAGGAAGTAACAATGTTAGTTTTGTAGTGTAACTGAAATACACCTGGATTGTGTTTGCTCTCTCCGCAGGCCCTGATACCACCACCTCCATTTCTGAAGGAAACACATTTACGAATGAAACCAATATTGCATCCGGATTACTTAGCACAACAGCAATTGGAAGTAAGTCATGTTTTGAAAAAAATAATCAGCCTTTTAAAATCTTGAGGGTTTCCTGATATGTGATGTTCAATGCCCAGCATTTTTAAAAAATGACTACTCTGGAGAGTTCTTGAAACTGGAGTCCTCACTTCTGTTCATTCATAAATTCATTAATTCATTAATTCATTCATTTATCTGCCCATCTCACACCAGTGACTCTGGGCGGCAAACAATTATGAAAACACTTAAACAGTTAAAACATAATATAAAAAGGAAATTAATTAGAAATAGAGGCTAAAAGATTTTATAATCATCATTGTCAGCATAACCAGGAAATGGGGCCCTTCACACACTTGGGCTTCCAGGCTTAGGCACATAGTTTCAAGGCCTTACAAAAGGTCAGGCGAGTTAGGGTTATCCTAATCTCTGGAGGGTCAATGTTCCAATGGGAATGTCCCCTAGTCCCTGACAACTGACATTCCTTGATTGATGGAACCCGGACCATGCTGATCCTGTTGGATGAGATTGGAGCAGTAGAGACAACTGGAAAAAGACAAACCATCAAGTAACCAAATCCCAAGTTTTATGAAGGACGTTAAGGGTGACAATCAGAACCTTGAATTGTACCGGAGAACACACTGGCAACCAGTGCAACCCCCATACCAGTGTCATTACAAGTACCGAAAATAAGAAATATTTTATGTTTGAATGGACATTATTTAATAAGTATTTAGATCAGGAAGATGGATTTCAATTGTCAGACAATATTTATTCTGGCCTGAAGTTCAAGTTCGGTGGTGACCGCAGAAGGAGCAAGTGAATGAAATGCAAGTACTATATCTTGGATGAATCCATGATTTTCAAAAACTAATCATTTTTAAAACTATGATGAGTAATTTGCCTTTAAAAATAATTAGAATTCAAGATGAGTACTGGAATGAAATAATATTTATAATTGGATTAACATTAATATGACTAAAAAGGAAGTTATGGTATTGAAAACTAATGAGTTTTCTTCAATTTAAAAAAACTTATGTAATTGTGTGTATCCATGTGTGTAGATAGACACACGCACACACAAAATAACTTTATTCGTCCTCCTTGATCTTGTAATATAGATTGTTGCAGTTTTCCATTCATGCCCTTATTTCATGAAGAACAATGTTTCTTGAGAACTAATTTAACACCCCCAGCCTCTATCCAACTGTTGAGCCTGAAATTCCACCTCTTACTGGCAGACCAATACAGCAGGGAATGGGACAATTCGGTGCGGGTGGATTGGCACAGGTGGGTTGGTGCAGATGTGTCGCTGCCGATGGATTAGTGCAGATGGCTTCTGTGCATTTTTCATTCTAAATCTTTTTGCCTCCATGATCTGAGTTGTGTTGTTCCTCAGTAATCCCTGCCCCATGTCCCATTGCCCAGCAAATCTAAGATTTTCAGTAAAACCATAAAAGAAAATATATGCAAAATCTCAATAATTCAATGAAATATTCAATGATCAATCCAATGTGTTTCAGTCACATAATAAGATAGCATGACGATTTACAAGCTAGTAAAGAAAGAAAGGGAGTCTCGGATGGCCATTTCTAACTTATTAGCTTGCATCAGCAAGATAAGCTTCTATAAGTTAGAAATGGCCATTCGAGACTCCCTTTCTTTCTTTGCCAGCTTGTAAAACGTCTATAAAAAAAGTGTGTTGCTTAGTGACAGGCCTGCTAAAGCCCCTAGTCTGGGACCGAAAGGCAAAACAGAGCAGTTTGCTCCCTTCTGTACTCAGAAAAAAACAACAGGTGCCTCATAAAAAAATCACATGATAAGATTTTTGAGGTATACAATACACGATTTTATTGCGCCCTTGCTGGAATCATACATAGCAGACACTTCCCAAACCTAGTCACTGTCCTTCCCCTCCAACTGCCTCCACTGCATATCCATTACTCAAAGATTTCCAGATTTCGGCCCTTGAAATAAGCAGTTCAGAATATACTGCAGGTTTGGGGGAAGATTTTCTTATGAAAATGTAAACAAGTTCTAATTTTCAGAAATGATGTTGTGGAACTTTAGTAAGGTACAGGCTGCTCTAATTCTTCCTCGGGAAGTGCAGGGACCACTCAGCATTGCTGCTCTGCAGGGATTACCTGCTGATCAGGTAAATAAACCACAGGTACAAACAGGGAGTATAAATAAATCACACACATAAACGTACACCCCGGCAGCAAAGGCCAGCAAATTACATAGATACAGGCAGAGCTGTGCAGAAGTGTAATTCCAATCCCTGCAAAGGCCCTCAAAGGGTATCACTCTTCATAGTGTTTTTGAAGTAGATGCCAAATTCACCCCAATTTGGCACCTCTCAAAGAGCAACCTATCGCCACTCCTTCCTGCAGTTCTATCACGGGCCATTTCTGCGCTTCTGCTGGCTCTGCCCAATTCCTTTTTTGCTTTCTGGTCTCCAGAAGCAGTCTCTATCACACACACACATTTACATGTCCACTTTCTCTAGGTTCAAAGACACTACGAGTAGATGTAAAATTCAAACATTAAATTCAAACGATACAAGTGAGAAGCGGTTTGCTGTTCTATTCCAAGATCAAAGATCAAAATTTCAGCCAAAGCAATAATTTATGTAGTCATGTATTTCTTTTTTTAACTCTCGCGTTCATCTTGTCCTGTGGGCAGTGAGTTGTCCCCGCATCCAGGGGCTGAGGGCCACTTGTCTCATGTTCAGATAGCAGGGTTGACCCGTGGGCTCAAACCTGTCTGTGCTGATTTATTGGCGGTGACCCATCGGAACCAACCCTTCTGCATCAATCTGGCAGCGCTGCCTGGAAGCGCTGAGTCGTCTGTACCTACCTGCCTGCACCAACGCACCCATGCCGAGTTGCCCTAGACCCAATGGTCTGGTGATAATAAGAATGTTACACCCGCCCAGATTATGACATTGCCAGAAATGGCAAGTAAGTAATAACAATTATCGCAACATGAAATCTAGGCAGGGAGAAAGATTATGATTCTTTGATTCAATTTGGGAAGAGTTTCACTTCAAACAAGTTCAACATTTCATAATGTCCTGGCTTTGAAAAATGTGGAAGTGGGTGTGGCATCATCATTTGCTAACTCTTCATTCCCCTTCAGGCATTGTCCCGGGGTCATATGATCCCCTTTTGAGACCTGCTGATAAGCAGTCATTGGGGACACCAGACTCACTCAACAACTGTGTTACTAACTTAACAACTGCAGTGACTCATTTAACAACTGTGGCAAGAAAGGACATAAAAGAGGGCAAAACTCATTAACAATAACTGTCTTGCTTAGCAACAGAAATGATGGACTCAGTTCTGGTTGAATGTGGAATATTAACTGATGACTTAACCCAACAAATTTTAGTTTGGTTTCCAGCCCCTACTCAGGCTCGTAAATTTATTCTGCACTGTGGGACGTTGCAGAACAGGCCAAGCCCTTCTGTAGAGTAACCTTTACATTCTTGATAAGTGCTGCCATAGGCCTGCTCAATCCTCTATTCCCAAGGCTTAACCCATCAATCTTTCATTTGCACAACATGGTTTCCACCCCCTGCTCGTCCTCCTTGCCCTTTTCTGGACCCAAAACAGATCGAGAATAACAATTACTTTCAAACTGTAAAAAGCATATGCATGTTCTTAAACATCTGTTATGAACCACGGAACCCCTGTGTTCATGACAGGAACCTCAAAAAGCAAAACAGTGGTTGATGGATAGAATATATACCATCAATTCTGGTTTCCATTCTGAGATCCATTATTTCTCTTCCAGCGGTTACTCCCACTACCAAACCTCCAGTGGTAACTGAATGCTTTACACTCAACTTCACTACAACGAATTTGATGTATAGGCCAGACATGGGTAATCCCAACTCAAGGATCTTCAGCTCAACACAAAGAATCATCGGTAGATTGGTAAGCAGACAAATACATACTTACCCCAGTAGCTCTTTCAAATAACATTTTCATAAAATAGTCACCAATCGTGTTTTACTACTAGCAATAAATACATAGGTTTCCCTTTAAACCTAGATCGGACAGATATTGAATACCAGCAAAATTGGTCCTGATTTGGTCAACTGTAGTTTATCAGCATTACGGTAAGTAACATTGGATGGAGATTCTTTTAGCGATACATAAATGTTATGGGGATGAAAGGACTCTGATATGGACCTCTCGATACATCTAGTCATATTTGAGAGAACCCATCGTTTGTTTCGGTTCGGGTCGATAATATATTATATGGATATACAAATATCTCAAAGACTACTTTCCGCATTTTAATCCTAAATCATTTATTTGCCACATTATGCAATTCCTATCACTGTCCTTGAGGCTCCATGGTTAGCTTCCTCTACTCCTTCCCAAAATCAGGTTTGAAGTGGAATTTAAAATGAAAAACTGTCTGACAAACTCCCAAAAGAGGGTGATAGAACTGTGTCACTCAAATATAGGGAGGTATTCAAGAATGAAATAAGCTAGGAAATACCCAGAGGGGATCCTGAATAGTTAAATCAGGAGTGAAAAAATGTGAGGTGACACGCTCATGAAACAAACCAGTGTCCGCCAAATGGTCAAGGTTGCAATAATACAGCAGACCTCTATTAAGTCTGGACTGGAAGACCATACCTTTTACTTTTCGGCCTGCCAGGAACATCCAAGTGCGACCTTTCCGATCTGAGATCATCCTAAGTCGTCTAAACCTTATCTGAGTAGATCTTCTTCTGTCTTTTCATCCTCAGACCTGTGAATCAGGGCCAGAACACCAAAGTAGACAGCGTCTGCTGCTACCGTAAAGACGCTACAGCTCCCCTTTTTGATCGAGAGAGCATATATCGCACATTCATAACTGAGACCAACGGTTTCACCATGATGGGGACATACAAGATGGACCCAGACAGCCTTTACGTTAATGGTAAGGAGCAGAGATTGCTTTCTTGACTAAAGAGAATATGAGGTTGGCCGGCCCTGAATCAGTTCGGACCAATGTTATGACGCTCAAGTGATAGTTCCTCTCTGTGACACCGAGGAGAGATGCCAGAGTGCTACAAGACTTTCTTCAGGTATACCTAATTTGGGCAACAAAAATCTCGATGACCACTAGAGGGCAGCAGTCTTTATTAGCACCTCATAGTCATTTGATGTTTTGCAGTCCAGACCGCTGTCTCTCTTCTTCAGGGTGACTTTTCTCTCTGGATGACCCAGGACCTACTACAAGCAATCATTGAACTGGGTGGACACTTTATATAGAGTTCATTCATAGTGGCCTATTTAAACCAAAGACTGCTGTTACTTGGGGACCTTCAGGATAAGTTGCAACCCTACTATCTGAAATTCATTGACATCAAGTAGTTGGAAGTGTGTAGGAGGAATTTATGGTATCTTATTTGTCTCATGGTGGAGAGCTGGAGAGTGAATTTCCAGATCAATGTGCACTTGTACTTTCTTTTGTGACTCTCTTTCCATTTTTGCAACTCTCTTTCTATTTCAGATTATCATGAAGCATCACCTCAGACCAGTAAGTAGACGTTTACAGACGTTTCTTGAGTCGTGGACTCCAACTGTGGTACACAATCTAAAATGTCCAACTGTCTCCCAAATATACTGATTGCAGAGCAAGCAAAGCAGTATGCCCCAGAGACTTTGCCACAAATGATGGGTGGAAGCAACAGGGATGTAGAAACTCCTTAAAGAATGAGAAAAAAATCTAGACTGTAAAAGGTGTCAACCAGTGCACCGTGTCAATTCCCAGGATTGTGTGCTCAGTAGAGATCTTCAATCAGAGAGTGGATACTGATTTCTGATAGTCTGATTATGATCATTAGGAATTGTTCTGTAACACTGTACAAGAATCTGCTTTGTGAATATATTCTGCACCTTGAGAGTTTGCAGAACAGGACAAACCCTTCTGTAGAGTAACCCTTTACATTCTTGTAAATGCTGTCATAGCGCTGCTCAATCCTCTATTCACAAGTCTTAGGCCATCAATCTTTCATTTGCACAACTTGGTTTCCACCCCCTGCTCGTCCTCCTTGCCCTTTTCTGGACCCACAACAGGTCGAGAATAACAAGTACTTTCAAACTGTGAAAAACATATGCATGTTCTTAAACATCTGTTAGACACCACTGAATCCCCTGTGTTTAAGACAGGAACCACAGTGGTTGATGGATAGATTATATACCATCAATTCTGGTTTCAATATCTGAGATGCTTTATTTCTCTTCCAGCTGTTTCTCCCACTACCAAACCCTCAGTAGTAACTGAATGCTTTACACTCAACTTCACTACAACGAATTTGATGTATAGGCCAGACATGGATAATCCTAACTCAAGGATCTTCAGCTCAACACAAAGAATCATCGGTAGATTGGTAAGGAGACAAATACATACTTACCCCAGTAGCTCTTTCAAATAACATTTTCATAAAATAGTCAGCAATCGTGCTTTATTACTAGCAATAAATATGTAGGTTTCCCTTTAAACCTAGATCGGACAGATATTGAATACCAGCAAAATTGGTCCTGATTTGATCAACTGTAGTTTATCAGCATTACGGTAAGTAACATGGGATGAAGATTCTTTTAGCGATACATAAATGTTATGGGGATGAAAGGACTCTGATATGGACCTCTCGCAACATCTAGTCATATTTGAGAGAACCCATCGTTTGTTTCAGTTTGGCTCGATAATATATTATATTGATATACAAATCTCTCAAAAATTACTATCTGCATTTCAATTCCAAATCATTTATTTGCCTCATTATGCAATTCCTATCACCGTTCTGGAGGCTCCATGGCTAGCTTCATTTACTCCTTACCCGAAGTGGAATTCAAAATTAAGAACTGTCTGAAAAACTCCAAAAAGAGGATTATAGAACTGTGTTCCTCTAATATAGGGAGCTATTCAAGAATGAAATCAACTATGAAATACTCAGGGAGCTTTCTGAATAGTCAAAGCAGGAGGAGAAAAAATGTGAGGAGGCACGCTCATGGAACAAACCAATGTCCATCAAATGGTCAAGGTTGCAATAATATAGCAGACGTCTACTGCAGTGGTCCCCAACCTTTTGAACCTGAGGGACCACTAAATTCATAACTTTAAATCCCGTGGACCACTAATATGAATTTTTTAAAAAGATACCTTCATTTGTAAAATAATGATCAGAGAACTTCTATTTTATTAATATAAAAGGCTTCCTGAACCTCCTCCTCCTCCACGCAAACTTCCCCTCTTTTCTTCTCGAGCAATTTGCATGCCCTCCCCTCGCCTCAATGATACCCGGCTCTCCTCTCCCTGTTATACACTGGCACCCCTTGCCTCATGAGGAAGTCAGGGATGGAGAGAGGTTGGCTGGACTGCAAGCTCTTGGGGTGAGAATTTGCACGCTCTCAGCCCAGCTACGTGGGCCTCGCTATCTCTGCAATCCCCAGAAGCCAGAACCATACAAGTATACAAAAAAATTCAAATAATCTCCAGATTTTCCTGCAAACCACCAAAAGTTTCTCATGGCCTACTGGTGGGCCCTGGCCCACAGGTTGGCGACCCCTGCTTTATTCAGTATGTACTGGAAGACCTTACCTTTTACTTTTCGGCCTTCCAGGAACAAAGTGGTACAAAGCAATATTAAGAAAAGAATCAAAGCTGTAGATTGGGGCAATATAGCAGAGTTGAACCTGAAGTCCATTTATACTTCAGCCTGCCAGGTAGTTCCAAGATCTGTACATGTGTTATGAATATATCTTTCATTGGATCTTTTCCTTTTCAGATCTGTAAATCAGAGGAAGTACACGGGAGTAGACTATGTGTGCTGCTATCGTAAAACTGCTACAGCCCCCCCTTTCGATCCAATCAATATATATCAGAAATTCATAAATGAAACCAACCGTTTCACCACAATGGGGAGGTACAACCTGGACCCAAACAGTCTTTTGGTTAATGGTAAGAAGCATAGCTTTGCTTTTGTGACTAAAAACTTCTGAGGCTGTCCAGCACTGAGTTTTAACCAACATTATCTAACTTAAATGGTAGTATGTCTCAGTGAGAGCAAGAAGAGATGCCAGTGGGCTACAATTTTTTTCCCTATGTCTACCAGATTTGGGTTATAAAAATCTGGATGATCGTTAGATGGCAGCTGTGGTTATTGACACCTCATGGTCATTTAGAATTTTGTAGTCCAGAGCTGGCACTACATTTACTTTTCTCTGATGATGTCCTAGATTCTTCTACAAGCAAACATTGGGCTAGATGCATACTTTATATTGAGCTATTGTTATTCTATTAGAAATCGAGCAATTGCCACCCAAAGAGGATTCTCACATCACATAAATTTTATACAAAATTCCTTAGAACATTTAAATTGCTTGGTGTACTTTATAGAAATAGTCACAATCTTGAGACAACCTTTCATGATTAGGATGGATCTGGCCTAATGTGTCAAGCAGTTAAAAATGGCGGCATGGTGTGGGTATTTTCAAACTTTTCTTAACAAATGATAAATTTTATCAGCTGAGAAAAATAGATGATTTTTGAAGAAAGAATGGATGAAAGATTTGTAAAATTAAGACAGCAGATAATGAAGATGTTGCTAAGTGACTGTAGAGTTTAAAAATCATGTCAGATGAGCTATTCTTAGAATGTGGAATAAATATAAATATAGATTCTGCCTGAAGGCACCTTTTGGGCTCTCAGTTCAAGATGCATTTTATAGAAGAGGTTCATTTATTGTGATATACTAAAATTTTCACAAGGGAATTGTAAAATGAAATCAAGGGAAGATTTGAGAAAAAAATATTCTTGTCAATGTTTTTCTTATGTACACTTATCAGGAGGTTTAGTGGATAAAGGATTTTATGGTTTTGATCAACATAAAACAGTTTGAAATAGAACTATGTACTAATGATGAACATATTATTGCTAAGATGTACATGTGCAACATTTGTAAGATGTTTGATGAAATATCAAACAGAAGAACACATGAAAATGTATGATAAAATGGGCTAAAAGTTTTGGCTACAATATACAAATGGATCAATGGAAAAATATGTGGCTAAAAGACTGGAATTTAGATTATGTTGTAATCTCAAAAGAGAATTTTTATAAAATGATGTACATTGCTATCTCTCAGCAGATAAATTGTTTAGAATGTATAAAGGTACTTTGAATGTTTGCTGGAAATGTGAATATGAAGGAACATTTTAATCATGTTCTGGTGGACATGTAAAAAAGTAAAAATGTCTGAATATAAATATATACTGTACATTAATTCAGAAGCTCGTAAAGGTTGAAACTGAAACCAGAGAATTTTCTTTTGGGACCCATGGACAAGCAACTAGAAAGAAGCCATGGAAATTTGCTTTATATATGATAACTGCAGCAAGACTATTGAAAGGTTCGATAGTAGCCACAATAGAGAAAAGGTGGTGAAGATGAGAAAACTAACGAAGATGGTTAAATTAACTTCTTTGAGCAGAAAGAAACCCAATATCTACATTTATGGCTGACTGGAAATTCCTTCTAGAATTTTCGCATTAAACAGAAAAAATGCATTTATGATTTGTAGTTTTGATTAGAAAAAAAATGATAATAAAAAGTATGTTTTTTGTAATATAGAGTAAGAGATAATGTTGTAATTGTACTTATATTTGCTGCGAAGAAAATTGGAAAGTTTTTTCTTTTACTTTTTTCATACTTTTTCTTTTCTCTTTCTTTTACTTTTTGCTCTATTAGTTTGTGCTAGTTTTTGGTTCTTAATAAATTTTTTATTAAAAAGTAACTTTATTAGAGAGTGAAGAGTCACTAAATTTGTTTAAACATGTTGTTATGAAGATTGGAAATCACTATACATTTATTTTCTCTTTCTTCACTATATGCTTACTTTTCTTTTTTCTCTTTTTCTTTTTCCTTGCACTTTTTGCTTCTTCCATGTAGTCTCTTTTTTCATTAAATTTAAATTGTATTAGATTTTACTGTTATAATAAAAATTCTTAATAAAAATTATCATCAAGGAAGCAGCCATGACTATGACTGCTTTGAATTTTGCTTCATAGTAAATGGGAAAAGAAAGAAAAAGAAAAAATAGCAGATTGCTTCTTGTTTCCTTCTAGGATATTCACCATCTACAACTGATTCAGCTCCAGGTCTAGTAGGCTATGAGCTTGGTTTCAAAATTATCAACAAGAATTTGACCAATACAAATCCATTATCTTCAGAATATAAGCAATTGATGGGTTCCATCAATAAGGAGGTGAGGATTTTCACTTAGAAGTCCTCTACTGCAAACCTTGAATGCAAACACGATAGGCAATTACCATGGAAGTATGCCATTACAATTCCCTCTTTTTGCAGAATGTTTTTGAATTAATTTTCCTAATCTGCATTCATTCCTTCCACAAACTGTAACACAATTTGATTGACATATCTGCAACTTTATAGTAACAATAAAGTAGCTCAGAAAGAGAATGTCCATTAAATCTGAATGTCCATTAAATTTAAATATATCACTTTAATCTGCCTCATTTGCCTAAATACATAATTGATGTAAATTGATCATTAGTAGTAATAGTTAAATATTGATTTAATGGGCAAATTCTCAATTGGACAGATTTTACTCCATTTAATGATAGAATCAGAGTGAAAATGTCAGTTGTATCTGAATCCAAAAAGTCAAGGTTCATTAAACTGCAACAGTGATATAGTTCTGTTCTCAGATCTGTTTTGGATACTCACCTCTTTCACAACTCAATAGTGTAGGTGACTTATTGTGCACCAACAACATGAGATTTAAAAGTGTAGATTTAATCATAATAGGATTTAATTTGATTTAATTCCAGTTAAATCAACTCTTCCACCAGAGTTCCATCAGCGATGAATTCAAAATTTGTGCTGTAACTAAATTAAGGTTAGTATTTACCAAAAATGGTAGTGACCAAGATCCTGATGACATGATTGAATACATAAACAATTAAATCAAAATCAAGTGAATTATGTTATCGCTTATTATGGTGTGTGAATTCAGCCAGATGTGGCTTATTCAAGAAACTATAATTAGGTAAATTATGGTTTCATGAAATATTTAAACTACATTATGTCTATAGACTCATTGTTTGGATGTTACCTGCCCTCAATACCAAGCACTTGAAGATACCACCTAAATCTGGCTCACCGCCCTGAGTCCGTGAGGAGAAGGGCGGTATAAACATCCAATTAAATAAATAAATATATACAACT
>JANHFO010002888.1:42793-53333 GCA_032468095.1 Pareas carinatus | reverse complement strand
CCAAATTTTTTCCCAAGTATCCAGCATTATAGGTTCCTGAATATTTTGCGCCCATTTTATCATACAATCTTTAACCAGTTCTGTCTCTGAATCTATCTCGATCAGTACATTGTACAATCTTTTGATATGCACCAAAGAAATTCTTTTTCGAGATCTTGTTAGAGAGGAATAAATTGTGGGTGAATGTACCTCTCTTTGTGAAGCTCAGCAGCGCTGCCTGCTGCAGAATTAGTGCAAATAGTGCAGAGAATATCAAGACGATTGGGGGGGAACCGGAGGCTAAAACAAAGAAGGGTTGCTGAAATTGGGTCTGACTAGTTTAATGAAATGAAGGACTTCTAAGGCAGTGGACCAGGGCCCACCAGTGGGCTGCAAGAAAATTTTTGGTGGTTCACCAAAAAATCTGGAGATTATTTGCATTTTTTTGTATAGTGGTATGGTTCCTCTGTGTATGCATGTGTGTATCTGTCTGTTTCTCTGTCTCATTCTCTCTCTGTCTTTCCATCTGTCTCTGTCTCAAGCAGGAACAAATATCACACTAAAATTGTAATACTTAAAGAAACTTCAATTATTTTGTAATAATTTTGCTACAATTAACCTTTAAAGATTTTGTTATGATTTATGATTTTGTTGTAATTAAATAAGCTTTTTAAATTTTGTTATATTAAATAGGTGCCTTTTGTATTAATAAAGTGGAAGTCCTCTGATCATTATTTTACAAATGCATGTATCTTTTTTTTAAAAAAATTTTAGTGGTCTGCTGGGTTTAAAATTACGAATTTAGTGGTCCCTGAGGTCCGAAAAGTTGCCAACCACTGTTCTAAGGGATTGTCACAAAGAAGAGGGGGCCAACCTGTTTTCCAAAGCCCCTGAAGGCAGGACAAGAAGCAATGGAAACTCGTCAAGGAGAGAAGCAACCTAAAACTAAGGAGGAATTTTCTGACAGAACTATCGGTGGAACAACTTTCCTCCAGAGGTTGTGGGTGCTCCAACACTGAAGTTTTTAAAGAAGAGATTGGACAGGCAGTTTTCTGAAATGGTATATTGGGTCTCCTGCCAGAGCAGGGAGTTAGACTAGAGGATCTCTAAGGTCCCTTCCAACTCTTTTATTCTGTTAATTCGGATTGCAGTCAATGACTTTGCCAGGAGGTGCAAAACTTGGCCCAAGAGGAAAGGGATCTTAACAATAAAAGAGGCATTAACTTGAAAATCAGCCTGTTGCTTATATCCTACAAAATATAATAGTTGTTTTATTTAGTATCCTAGGGTGACCTGTAGATCATTTGTCTAGAATTTTATGACTCTTCTGTACCTATCACAAAAATGTATCTCATGACATGATGAATGTATTTTATGACATGAATGGGTGTATTCTATGATTACGATCGTGGTATGTTACTTGTAGCTTGTGTGTAGTACATTGAGAACATATGGACTGGAGACATTCTTTGTGTGAGTCCAATCACACTTCACCAATGAAGAATTCTATTCTTATATGAATGAAAGGCTATCAAAATAGATGTGTAGAGATTTTCATCCTACAATCTCTTCAGCTTTCCAGAAATGCTGATTTAGTGCTGTCGCGAGAACAATTGTCCAGTTGATCTTGGATGATTGACAGAGATGAAGCAGAGACAGGTCTGGTTAGAACCAGGATGGATGTCTACCAGGAGAAAGAAGGGGGGGGAGAAGAACGAAGGAGTGACAAACTCAACATACGGCCGCGATTGAGTCCAAAATTTCCATTGCTAAGTGAAACATTTGTTAAGCGAGTTTGCCCCATTTTACAACCTCTTGCCATAGATGTTAACTGAATCTCAGTTTGTTAAATGAGTGACACGGTTGTTAAGTGAATCTGGTCTCCATTGGCTTTGCTTGTCCAAAAGTAGTAGAAGTGATCTTACAACCCCCGGACACTGCAGCCGTCATAAATATGAGCCGGTGGTCAAGCATCTGAATGTCAATCACATCGCCACCAATGTGTAACAGGTTATAAGTGTGGGAAAATGGTCATAAGTCACTTCAGGGCCGTAACTTTTAACGATCATTAAACAAACTTGTAAATGGAGGACTATGGGTGTGTCCTTTAACCCTACAACGTGTTTCCTTTTTAACTTTTCAGTCCAAATCACACATTTAAGCTTGATTCAAATCAGACTCTATAGTTTCCGCTGTCAGGTTCTTGGTTTTACCCTCGGTTCAGCACCTTTACAGAGGTTTCTACGTTTTCTCTGAGAGCAAAAAGGAAGTCAATTTCCAGAGTTCTCATTTGCATTGCTCCTAAAAGTGTCTGCTAGTGACGCCAGCTGACAAACACGGTCAAACACTTGTCTGAAATGGCATAGGCCAGTGATGGCGAACCTGTGCGTGCCACAACGGGCACACAGAGCCCTCTCTGTCGGCACCCAAGCCAAGTCACCCCAGCATCGCCTCAGAGCTGAGCATGCTCAGAAAGGATTAGCGGCATCAGGCAATGACATCACGGGGCCATGCACATGCTCAGAAAGCTGCGGCACCAGGCAGTGATGTCACGGGGCCATGCACATGCTCAGAAAGCTGCGGCACCAGGCAGTGATGTCACGAGCCGCGACTTATTAGCTGCGACTCCTCCGGGCACTCTGCATCTAAAAGGTTCGCCATCACTGGTATAGGCCCTCTTGCTTGACCAACGTCCCTTCTGACTCTTATTGTTCTGTAGGCAACATCCAAGCTATGCCTACAAAGTTAGTGTTAAGAGATTCTGTCCAAACTGACAGCTCGCAATCCTGTAAGCTGTGCAAGTAGTCCTCGACTTAAAACAGCTCATTTAGTGAAATTCAAAGTTACAACAGTGCTGAAAAAAGGGTGATCTATCATGTGATCACTTTTTTTGAGACCTGGCGAGCAAAGTCAAGGGGGAAAGCCAGGTTCGCTTTAAACCTATGTTACTAACTTAACTGCAGTGACTCACTTAACAACGGTGGCACAAAGGGTTGTGAAATGCGTCAAAATTCACTTCTCTCACTCTCACTCGGCAACAGGAATTTTGGGGGCCCAATTGTGGTTGCAGATTGAAGATTTACCTGTATAATATTTTTCGTGGAACGAGACGACTTCTGCCAAAGCTTGTAATAGTGAAATAACTCAAGCAATGGTAACACTGTTTGGTGGAAGCCAATTAGATGGAAAAGAAAATACGGCAGATGTATCCAAAAGGCGTGCTTATGAGTAAATCTCATAGATTAATTTTTTTTATGCTGAAGATGTTCGATGCCCTCTAGTATTCTTTTCTGATTCAGAGAGAAGGCATCGTTTTTAATCTTGGGTCAAAACAAGTTGCCCTAAAAAATTTAGGAGAAAACATTTTTTTCACATTAAGTGTTGGTAAATGTTTTAATTTGAGGTGTTGCGAGTGTACACTATTAGCAAAAAGATCATAGTAGGTGCCATTGAAAACTCCTGAAAACGTGAATGGTTTTTGCAGCTCAAGTTACGAATAGGTTGTTGAAAAATAAATAAAACGGAAATGTGTGTATATCTCCCAAGTCACAAAGACATAAAAGTCTGCTGGAATGATGAGTGACAAGGCATTAAAAGGAATTTTAAGATATTAAAGGTAGACAGTGAACTTTGGAACCTATCTAGTTGGGAGTTAAAATATGGAAAAGCCTTCAAATACCTCCATTTTGTGTCCTTTTAACCTTGTTCTAAGTTACGATTATGCCATTTCAATGCGCACCAAGCATCACATTAAAAACCTGCAGTCAGTATCTCAGTGCTGTTTACGCTCTTGCATTTACTCTGAATCTTTAATATAGACCCTGGGAAGCATCCATTTCTAGTTCTGTCCTTTTTTTGCATATATTAGATATTGTATCTAGACTCTAATTTGTATATATTGCATACAATATAAAAGTATGTTGGTTCTGATTCGAAAGTGGTACCGTTGCTAGAATCCTTGCAAACCTCATCTCATGTATTTCAATAAATCTTGATAAAGATAACTGATGATAATCGGGTTCAAAACAGAAATGTGGTTTAGGCAGCTGTTGAAAACAAAGTACCCTGTTTCCCTGAAAATATGACTGCATCTTATATTAATTTTTGCTCCCAAAGATGCGCTAGGTCTTATTTTCAGGGGAGGTCTTATTTTTCCATGAAGAAGAATGTGGTATACACAATGCACTCGACTCCTGCCCCGCGCGACTCACTGTCTAATTGTGAGACAGCCAGACAGGGCAGAGCGAGCAGCAGGCGGCAGCTTGTCCTGGCAGTGGCGCGGGCTCTCTGATTAAAAGAAATCTCGCACTTCCTGTCTGCTCCAGCTGCGTTGCGACCAACAGTGAGCTGCGCGGTGCTGCCCGCTACTACAGGTCCAGAGTCCAGAATTACGGTAGCTTCGGGGGGTCCTTATTATCGGGGAGGTCTTATTTTCAGGGTGATGCCTTATATTTCAGCAAGAGGCAAAACTGTAAGTAGGTCTTATTTTCGGGGGATGTCTTACTTTCGGGAAAACAGGGTAGGTTAAAATGGAGTTTGCGGTAGTTCTATAACAAGGGTTTCCGAATTTGGCAACTTTAAGACTTGTGGACTTCAACATTCATGCTCCCTGAGGAATTCTGGAAGTTGAAATCCACAAGACTTAAAGTTACGGAGTTTGCAGACTCTTGGTCTATACCACACATGTCAAACACAAGGCCTGTAGGCCAGATTCGGCCCACGGTCTACTTGAATCTGAGTTGTGGGGCCGCCCTGAAAGTGAGTGAAGTGCTTCCTGAGGTGGCGGTGGTGGCACCGGTAGAGGACTGGTGACCATTGGGTGAGGCAAAAGGAGTCTGGCGGAGACTGTGGGTGGAAGGCGACAGGCATGGGGGGAGGTCAATGATGGCTGCAGGAGGGCCAAGGAGGCGTCGTCATAGGTTGCGGGAGGGCACTGGGGGGGTCTGCTATGGGCATGGGGAGGTCGTGGGAGGCATGGGGGGCCCTGGGGGGGCAACAGAGATGTGATACCTGCGAGTGGGGAGGGTGGCCCATGGCAACCCCGGCTGCACTTGCAGTGGCCCGCGATGAAATTGAGCTTGACACCCCTGGTCTATACCGGTGTCAACATGACAACATATGCCTCATGAAAACTTAGCTGTGGTGTCATCATGCAGATAGGTTGCATCATTTTCATCCTTTTTCTCTGCCCATTCCCATAGATATAAATAGTACATGATATAGTGCAGTGATGGCTGAGGAATTCTGGGAGTTGAAGTCCACAAGCCTTCAAGGGACAAAGGTTGGAGGCCTCTGAGCTAATTAATGAACATTTTAAAATCAGGATCAGAATGGGAATTTTTATTTCGCCATGGGTGTCAGGACACCCAAGGAATTGGTCTTCAGTGATCATGCTCAATACCTATATACATACATAACAAGGATAAAGTCAGGATACATTCATAGACAATTTGAATATAAAAAGCATAATTGCGATCATTTGTATATATACAGGCATAATCAATTGTGTATATAAGCATGAGACATTAATAGCCATCGTATTTTAAATCAATAACACCATTAAAAATTGAACTGTGGGTGGGGGCTAGGCCCTCACAGTGGGTAGAGTTGGCTTCTGCTCCTCACCATAACGTTTTCCCTTTCCAAGGATTGGCTCCCGTGGGTGGGATGTGTGAACGTGAAAGGAGTTGCAGCATCAACGAAGACCTTGGCTTGGCCACAGCTTTCACCATTGCTCACGAGATAGGCCACACGTGAGTCTAATGCCATTGTTGGCCTTGTGGAGTATGCCATGCTACTAATGCACCCATTTCGGGTTTCCATCTTCCTTGGGCGAGGAAGGAAGACCCTTCCATAAGTTTTTTAAAAAAATAAACACATAACCTTTTTCCCATTTACTGTTTCCAGGTTTGGCATGAACCATGACGGTGTTGGAAATAGCTGTGGATCCCGGGGACGGGAGACAGCTAAACTCATGGCAGCTCATATCACCATGAAGACCAACCCTTTTGTGTGGTCGGCATGCAGTAGAGATTATATAACCAGCTTCCTGGAGTAAGATCTGACTTACTTGATAATGAAACCTTTATTGTCATAGTACAGCATGTGTACAATGAGATTGGCTGAGCCTCCCTCCATGCACCCCCTCCTCCAACACATGCAAACAGCTCACACTGAAGACAGAGACAAAGAATCCCTAGCCCAGCGAACCCACTAACAAACACCCTATTTCCCATGTGAAGCCGCGCCGGCCCCACAAGTCAACCACGCCACGTTATTATATTATTTTTCATTTAGGAATCTGACAGCCCACGAATAAAAACTGTTCATCGGCCTGTTTGCGTGGCTGCCTATGCTTCTTATATCTCCTGCCCGATGGTAGGAGAGTAAAGAAGGGCTGAGCAGGGTGTGGGTCTTCCCTGAGGATTTTCCTCACTCTTCTAAGGCAACGGGCCCTAGCGATGTCATCCAGTGGTCTCAGGGGGCAGCCTGCCATGCTTTGTGCTGTGCTCACCACCCTCTCTAAAATCTTTCTATCCACGGCTGTCAAGCCAGCATACCACATCGTCATGCAATGAGTGAGGGTGTTTTCAATAGTGGACTGGTAGAAGGAGGTCACCAGTCATTCAATTTGACTTGCTTCCTTATGAAATGTTCTTCATCACGCAAAACTAGGATTCTTTGCTCCCCAATCCTTGTTCTTAATGATGTGCTCCTTCACTCTACCTCTAGCTCTGGAATGGGACTCTGCCTGAATAACGCCCCACTCAAGCAAGACTTCATCTATCCCACGGTGGCACCAGGACAAGCCTACGATGCGGACGAGCAGTGCCGGCTTCAGTACGGAACAAAATCTCGCCAGTGTAAATATGGGGTAGAGAAGTCTTCCTGCTTTTCCTCTTGATTCCCAAGGGGTTGGAAGGAAGGAATTTTAGCTAGGCAAGAACGTTGGTGGTTAGTCCTCAACTTATGACCAGCCGCTTAGCAACATTCAAAGGAGTGATGGACCCCCAATACAGGTAGTCCTTGAGTTACAACCGCAATGGAGCTCAATTTTTATGTTGTTAGGTGAAACATTCGTTAAGTGAGTTTGCCCCGTCTTATGGCTTTTCTTGCCACCCTTGTTAAGTGAATCACTGCATGAGCCGTGGTGGCGCAGTGGTTAGAATGCAGTACTGTAGGCTAATTCTGCTGACGGCCAGCTTCCAGCAGTTCAGCAGTTCGATTCTCACCGGCTCAAGGTTGACTCAGCCTTCCAAGGTTGGTAAAATGAGGACCCAGATTATTGGGGGCCATAGGCTGATTTCTGTAAACCTCTTAGAGACGGCTGTAAAGCATTGTGAAGCGGTATCTAAGTCTAAGTGCTATAGCTATTTGTTAAGTTATCAACATGGTTGTTAAGTGAATCTGGATTCCCCATTGGGTATCCCCGAGGTCACACGGCCAGAAATTGTGATGATTTTGATGAAAAGTAGTGTTTATTTCTAGTATCCAGCAAAAAAAACCAACCTGCCCATAGTGAAGAATCGTGGAGTTCACTGAACAAACATTGCATTCACTTAGCAACCATCACAAAAAAGTTTTTAAAATCAGGTGCGGTCACACGCCTTTACGACAGCCATGATTTATGACCAAAATTGCAGTTTCAGTTACAGTCATATGTCAAGGATTATGTGTAGTTTTTGAAGGCTTTCTGTACATCAACCACAACTGTGGGCAGCATCTTTTCAAGCTACTAATTATATCTAACTTTTTCCTGAACTGAGGCTCCTGTGTTTGCCTCTTTCTGGTCAGTCATAGTAATGTGCTTGATGTATTCCTTGAAGCCAAAATATATTCCTTGTAGTAATTTCAATGTCCTCAGTGAAGAGCAAATCAGCAAAAAAAAATTTTTTTGTATCTGTAAAAGAAGAAAAAACACAGAGCAGAATAATAGAATCATAAATCCTAGAGTTGGAAGAGACTTTGAAGATCTTCTAGTCAAGTGGCCCCCAATCTTTTGGGCACCAGGGACCGGTTCCACTGTGAAAGGTTTTTCTGCGGACCGGAGTGGACGTGGTTTTGCATGCTGCCTGCATCCCACCAATGGGACTTGGTTTGTTTGCGTGGCCCAGTTGCTGGTATGCCATGGACCGGTGCCTGTCAATGGACCAGGGGTTAGAGATCCCTGTTCTAGTCCAATCCCCTGTCCAGGGCAGGAATCTTTAGAGCATCCCAGATAAATGGCTGCCCAACCTTTGCTTGAGAAGAATCAGAATCAGAATTTATTGGCCAAGTGTGTTTGGACACGCAAGGAATTTGTCTTCGGTGTACATGCTCTATACCTTCATACATACAATAAACAAACTGTGATTACGATCATAAGATACATTCATAATCATAAAGCACATTCATTTTGTCAAGTACATATAAGCATAAGATACAATCATAATCGTAAAGTACATTCATCGTGTCATCTACATATAAGCATAAGATGCATTTATAATCGTAAAGTACATTCATCTTGTCAAGTACATATAAGCATAAGACACGTTCATAATCATAAAGTACATTCATCTGGTCATGTACATATAAGCTACAATCGGCAAACCACGATCTTAATCATGAATATAATCACAATCATAAAGTATATTCATCATATCATCATGTCGTAAAGTACAATCAACACTTCAAAAGGCAAACTGTCTCACTGTTGAACAGATCTCATAGTCAAGAAATGCCTACTCGTTTCATATTTGGCTTTCCAACTATAAAGCTTCCATCCGTTGATTCTTGTCTTATTTCAGGTACAGGTTAGTCCTCCACTTACGGCCATTAATTTAGTGACTATTTGATGTGACGGCGGCCCTGAAAAAAGTGACTGGGGATCATTTTTCACACTTTCGACCCTTGGTCCAGTGATCAAAAGTCAGATGCTTGGTGGTGGGTTCATATTTATGACAGTTGCAGGGGGCATTTGACCACCTTTGGCAACCTTCTGATGAAGCCAATGGAGAAACCTAATTCAATTAGCAGCCTTGTTACAAATTTAACAACTGCAGTGATTCTCTTAACAACTGTGGCAAGAAAAATTGTAAAATGAGGCAAAACTCACTTAACAACTACAGTAAAACCTTGGATTGCGAGCATAATTAGATCCAGAACAGTCCAAAGCACTTGTATATCAAAGCAACCAAGCATTACCCACAATCCCACAGTGAGAGAGCATGCATATACTGTACGTCCTACTTGGAATGCAAGACGTCGCTTGTCTATCAAGTTAAAATTTATTAAAAATGTTTGCTTGTCTTGCAAAATGTTCTCAGACCAAGTTACTCACAATCCAAGGTTTTACTGCATTTTGCTTAGCAACTGATATTTGGGGCTCAATAGTCGTAAGTCTATACTATGGAAATTAAGTCCACACTCTTTTCCCCTGCGATATTCATTCATGTACTTGTGCCTGTGTCTTATCAAATGAGAGAAATTGTCGTTCATTACAAACATAATCTTACAGGTAGTCCTTGACTTACAACCACTTTGTTTAGTGACAGTTTGAAATTGCAATGGCACTGAAAAAATCATTCCTTACACTTACAATTGAAACAGCATCCCCATGTGATCAAGATTTGGGCCCTTGGCAACCAGCATGTATTTTACAAAGCTAGCAGCATCCCAGGGTCATGTGATCAACATTTGTGATCTTCCCAGCCACCTTCTGACAAGCCAAGTCAATGGGGGAAACCGGATCTGCTTAACAACCACATGATTCATTTAACTGCAGTGAATCTCTTAACAGCCATGGCAAACAAAATTGTAAACTAGGGCAGTGGTCGCCAACCTTTTGACCTCAGGGACCATCAAATTTATAACTTGAAATCCTGAGGCCCACCAATATGAGAGAGGGAGAGAATGAGAGAGAGGAGGAGAGGGAGGGAGAGAGAGATTCACACAGAGAGAGAAGGAATGAGAGAGACACACACACACAGAGAAAGACAGATCGACACAGAGACAGAGAGAATGAGAGAGAGACACAGATGCACACAGAGAGAAAGAGAATGAGAGAGAGAGAGACACACAGGGAGAGAGAGAGAGAAAGACAGACACACATACAGAGAGGGAGACAGAATGAGACACCACACAGACAGACACATACACAACCAGAGCACTCTGGCGCTCCGCTCAGCCTGCCACCCGGAATCCTTTGTTGGTTGCAGGCTGGCCACCCGGGCCGCTCTGCATGCTCCTCTCTCAGTTGCAGGCTCAGCCGGTCTTGCGGCCCACTCAAATTTTGTCTCAGACGACCGGTGGGCCATGGCCCACAGGTTGGCGACCACTGAACTAGGGTGTGACTCTCTTCACCACCGCCTTGCGTAGCAGTGAAAATCCTGGTGCCAATTAGAGTCATAAGTCAAGGATTTCCTGTATTGCATACCATTTCTTCTTTGGGACCTAATTTATATATATATATATATATATATGTTTTCGTAGATTTTCACGGGTAGAGGTATGTAGTTCTGGGGTTTTTTGGGTCTTTTCCCGTGTAGGAATCAGAGTATTCATGCAACGTTTCAGCGAGGTC
>JANHFO010002886.1:68892-89479 GCA_032468095.1 Pareas carinatus | reverse complement strand
ATGCTCCCCAGTTCTCCCCCCCCCCCCCCGTACACATCCATTTTTTCTCTGGCATAGATAGCAGGTTACGTGTTATGACCAATGAATGGAGTTGAGGTTGTTCTCATCAGGGATTCAGTCTTGATGCTTATTGCAGCCAGATTTTCAGATCATTCTGTGCCAAGGTTTCTTTTTCCTATATGGTATGCTGAGTAAGTCTCTTGGATTAATGCAGTTTTGCAGTCTTGGAGTCCTCTCAGTTGCCATCTTCTTTATCAGTGTTTGCCAAGTTGCTGTGCTCTGTGTCTGTTGGACCACAAACCCCATAATTTGATTCATGGCTACAGTGATTTGGAATTAAAGGGTTTCTTGGTGGTAATTGGATAGATAATAGCTGGATACTAATTGGAAATTACAGGACGTACAGTTCAATATGTACAATGCAGTAGGTTGGAGAGGGTTATTTTTGTACATTTGGGTGCATATTTTTGTATATGCAAAGACATAAGTGAAGAGAAACTAATTCTAAGAGTTCATGATAAGGATGTAGGTGGAGACCGTTACCTTGCTGAACTAATTGGTTTCTCTAATGCAAATTGCAGTCTTATTGGCACTACACTTCAAATGCTATGATAGCAGTGGTCTGTAGATATTATAAAAATTGAGACAGCTTGCTGTTGCATGGTTTCCATTTATTTACTCTAAATGTTTTCCCTCTTTTTTTTCTTACAGACTTTTAATCATATTAGTCTGTTTCAGTGTCTGTTTTGAGCTTCACTGGCTCTGCCACCACCTTCAGCTATGTACCATCTGCTGTTAGTCTCAATATCCACTGAATTATATGCACAGTGGGAGAGATGGGGACAGTGTGCTAGGTTTCAACCACTGGATTGGGCATATGTGGGATTTTACAAAATACTTTTTTGATTAAGGCTTGGGGGCACGCCATAAATATCCTGAGAAAATGAGAATCTCAATTTCAAAGGCTTCTGACCACATGGCATGCTCAGCTTGCAATAGTGGAAGGATGTTCTGAAAAGCAAATATCACAGAAATTAAATAACTGGCCAGGCACTCAAATACAACCTTGCATTTTTATATCATTGGTTTTTTTTTACACCTTCTTCATCTTTGACATTAATTGTCTTGTCTGGATGTTGTAAATTCATCTTTCCTTCTCTTTTATAATACTACAGTTACACATTTTATTTGCTTGTTTATTTCTTGAAATCTGTGGCTGCCCATCTCAGTCACCGACTGGGTGGCTTATAATTCAAAAAAGATATTACAATTAATTTCTTTTCAAAATTAAAACCAATAAAAACAGTAAAACTAATAAAAACAGTAAGACCAATAAAACATTAAAACATCCAATTCAACAAGAGCAAGATATTTGAACATATGAATATCTTACTACTACGCATGTATGTACTGTGTATGAGCTATGTACTCTGTATGTACTGTATATTGAGCTCTAGATAAATATAAATATGTAGAGTCAGTGTAGTATAGTGATTAAGGTACTGGACTAGAAGAGGAGAAGAGAGGAGAAAGTTAGGTTATACTCATGTGATTTCTTCCATTAGGCACAGCCTGTTGACTCTGAGCCAATCACTCTGTCCCAAAGAGTTAGCGATCTAGACTGGGAGGTTGCAAAGCTTCCATCTCAAAGACCTGATAGATTTTTTAGATTAATCTGCCACTGAAGGTAATTTCAGGGGAGAGTCCTTCATCCTGCATTGAATTAATTTTGCCTAATAATTGCAATTAGATATAAAATCTGTGAGATGTAGGTTGCTTTTTTTCACAAGACACTGCAGTGAGAGAAAGGTTCCTGCAAGGAATGCTAAGAGACTAAACGTATGAGAAGAAAATATATGAGTGAAAAAAGCTGTTCGTAGGTAACGTTTGTTTGGTTTAAGAATTTCATTATAGATTCCTCATGGTATTTCCTACTCTGAACATTTACTGTATTTTATTCTTAGTGGTTTCTTTTTCCCCCCAGAAGTATTTTGTAAATTTGAATTTGTCAATGATCCAATTTCTTCCTTTGTTCATCTCTTTCAACAGATCTATGATGAGAAGAAGAATTTATTTGAAGTAAGAGACAATGTCCCCGAAAAGATCGTGGAGAAAGTGGCAGGGGACATTGAGAGTCTCCTGGCCAAGAAAGTCCAAGCTTTAAAGGTAACATGACTCCTCAGTTTCAGTGTATCTGATGAAACAGGCAGAAGGCAGGAATGGAGTTGGCACCTATGAGGATGTTTTGATATCCCCAGTGGTTGATAGATACTTTAGTACAAGGTTTCACAGAACGTTTCTGAGAAATGGGTAATGTTAACCAAAGTGCTTGCATGACACTTCCAAATATTTTCTCCTTTTGCATCTCTGACATATACAAATCTACAATTAGAGATTGTGTGAAATGTATTTGGTAGCCCTTTGCTCTTTAAACAGTGTAAACGGTCTCAGGCTCTAGCCTACTTTGGGCTCTTGAGATGAGTGAGTGGCCTTCTCCTTTGGAAGGATATTTTGCAAAATCTGAGTCTATAATGGGGAGATGAAGCAGAGAATAGCAATTGTCTGCAGTTAAATCTGGGCTTTCAAGCAGGTTTTCAACCTAACTTTTCAGTTTATATAATTTCCTTCCTTGTTATACAGTGTCAGAGCAGATCAGCATGTTTAAGCTCTAATATTAGATGGATCTGATGGACCTGTGACAATATTCAATATGTACATTTTCTGTTTTATCTTTTCTGCTTAGATATCGCACTGAGAAGTCTCAGTTAGTAAATCGCTTTTATATGTGCATATTTTTGCATAGTTTAATTGCCTCAACATTATCAGATATTATTAAATTGTTTGTTATTATGACCTGCTTGTGATTTCCCATAAACCTTGTGGCCATACTAGTTCATAATGCCAAAAGACAGAATAGCAATAATAATATATATCAAAATGTCAGCTTTTTGATAAGTATTTCGGTAAACCCACCTTTATTTACAAGGCACATCAACTTTTCAGTCCATTAAAACCAAAACTCTAAAAGAGTATTAGAACAGTACATGGTAGTGACAGTTTCAGAATATAGATTAAAATCAGTCGGATCCTTCAGAAAGATAAGCAAAAACAATACAATAAAGCGCATAAAGATTAAAGTACAATTATGCAAAAAAAAGCAATCAGCTTCAGTCATCTTGGCAATTGGCGTTTTCAAAGCTCAGCAGTAGTTCAGGTCGCATCACTCCCTCCTCTTTTTTAACTAGGTCAGTCTTTCCACATGCTACCTTCTTTCCTAAGTAATTTAAAGAGACAATCACATACAAATTTCCTTGAAGAATAAGACCTGTAAAACTCAGTTTCTCAGTACACATGCATGGGGCCAGTCTTAGCTACCACTGGTACCTTCTCACATCATCTGTGTTCAAAGCCAGTTGGTAAAATATGAGAGATAGAGAGGTTATGTGCTACCATCTGATTCCGTCCCCATCTCAGAGCTAGGAGTAAAGTGTGATGCTCCGAATCTTGCAACCCCCACACCATGCACCTAGAATGAATGTGCACCATACTACTGCACATCTTTAGTGCACAACATTCTGAGGCCCTTGACTAGTGGTTCTCTTAAGTTGAAATTCCAGCTCTGCTCAAGGTCATTCCACATGAAAAACCCCAGCTTACAAAACAGCCGGCTTATATTAATATTTTCCTTTTTTCTAAAAAATTCCCACTGTACCAGCGACCAATTAAACTTAGTTTTAATATCCTTGACTCTGTGGATTGACTAACCTAATGACCATTGGGTGGCAGCAGAAGGTTAGAGCATTGTGTCTTAGCTGTCACCTAGTGGCCATCCAGATTTTTGCTGAGATGCAGATATCGAAGAACGAATTTGAGAAAGAGGGTCAACTGTGAGGATTAGTGTGGGAATTGTAAACTATTCCAAGAACATAATATGAAGACAGAAGGCGATGTACTCTTGCTTCCCTAGGAGCAACAACTGCTGGGAAGAGAATTCCTAATTACACAGGCAACAGCAGAGCAAGTGTCAAGCTCTTTCAATTACATTTCAAATGCATGTGTTAAGTCATGCATGGAATGGAGATTGTCAAAATTTTATAATCTCTGGGTCCAACTGCTGATCCATTCATTGGTAAAATAAAGGAAAGAGAGCGGCAAAGTTCTTGATCCCCCTGAGGCCAAAAGAAGACTACCGGTAGGTAAAGAAATCAGGGACCAGAGTGAATTCTGGGACTGGATTCGCAGGAAACCACTTGGAGTGAGAAGATATGGCATATGTTGTTCCAGACTGCCTCCCTGATGCATATTAATATGCTCTACATTGTCTGCACGTATTCCCTTCTGGCAGGATATTAGGGAAAACACTAATTTGAGTAATTCTGCAGTACCTTAAAGTATCCCTGGACCAACTTAGCTATAGACAGAGGCCTGCAGACTTGGGAAACTTCACTAGGATGTCCTCAGGCCAAGAAAAGAAGGATGTGCAGATGTTTCCCATATCAGTGGATTTGTCTCATAAATTTTACTCAACCTGAATTTTTCTTTATAGCCACGCTTTACTTCTTATGCCCGTTTCAAAGAAAGGCAGTGTCCACTATGTTACTCTTAAACCCAGCCAAACCTTTAATCATATGTATGTAGTTTGCATAATAGGCATGACATTGTACAATATCAGAACCAATACCACCCCATACAGCAGAAATACATAAAGAGTATGACCCTCCATCATTTGTTCTATAGCAGGGATGGCAAACCTATGGCACGCGTGCCACAGTCAGTACGCAGGGCTCTCTCTGCCGGCACGCACACCGTCGCCCCAGCAAAGTAACAAAAACAATTCTTTAGTAGCAAGCCAGAGGGATGCAGGGCTCCCGTCCCCCTCTCATTCTCCACTTTACCAGCCCCTCTGCCCAGCATTCCAGTCAGAGTGCTTCCTTTCTCCTCCTCCCTCCCTCCTAAGCAGGAGACTCAAATATGGCACGGAGTCTGTGACAAAGGTGAGAGAGAGCTCGCAGAAGCTAACGTAAGCTGCCCTTAAAAACTGCCCCCCCTAAAAACTCTGGGGGAGAGCTAAAAACTGGGGGGATGCTTGTGTGTTGGACAGACCCCCCACTTTTAATGACAGCTGTGGCCTCTGTCTTTCCCGGCCTTTTCCCAGCCTCCATTTTAGCCCTGCAAAATTCCCCCCCTCTGTCTTAAGCCCGGGGTATTTTGCCAGATGGGATGTCATGACTGGCTTCCAAGTGTCCCCATGCCGGCGAGCAGGAGAGGAGGGTCCAGAGGTGACTCCTTGAGCAGGGAAGCGCTGCACTCGGTTGACCGTTAGGTCGCTTTGGTAGCTCTTCGCTGTGTGCACATCCCAATTACAAGAAACTAGTGGGAGGAGGCATTGAAGCAACAGCAGGCGATGGTGAATATCCAAGAAATGTGCTGAAGATGTTGACTGGCTGGAGAGCACCCAAGAGCAGCTTGCTGAAGCTCCAAGAGCTGGGCGAGCAGTGGCTGCGTGTCTTGGTGATGTTTTCTGAGGATTTTTTGAGCGTCCTCCCCAACAGCAAGGACTCTGAGGAGGTGCTGCAGCTGCTGCCCAACCACATGCAGCTGAACGGTTTCGAGGCGTGCGCTTTCATCCCCAACTCTCTAATCAACCTCAAGCACATGGTGCAGATTGTAAAGCGGGATGTGGGGGTGGGCATGGCATCAGCATCAAAGATAAGTGGGAGGGTGAGACGCAGCGGGAGCACTGTTCCTTCATCTTCATTGTTATCAGTAGCAACTTTTATCGCACTTTGGCTTTCAACCTGATGTTTCTGGGCACTAGGAATAGGTTCGGACCAAGCTACAGTACTAGATTCTCCTCATAGTACAGTACAGCTGTCTGATTCACCCCCAGATTTGGGGTTGGCTCTTTTTGGACACCCAAGATCTAGCACTGCCTTCCTGTAGCAGGACTCAGAACCTTTCCAGAGTGAGAATTCTGCCACCTCCTTGTATTAGCTGCTTCGGGTTTTGTTAGGGTTAATAGGGTGACAGTCCCTTTAAAACCTAATGTTTGGTTTACCTGATGGCTGACCAGCTGAACTGAGTTGAGTCACACCCATGGCAATCAGCTCAGGAACTGTGGATATAAGGAGCAGGCTAGACTCCACTCTCTCTCTTGCTTTTGGTCTCTTGCTTTGTGCTGTTGCTCTGTGCTGGTGTTGGTGGTCATCGTTCAAGTCTGCTGTGAGTTCCTGCTTGCTGTTTTTGTTTGCTGGCCAATCGTGTTGGTGAAGACAACTATACTAACTTGATTAGTGTTAGGACTGCTTGTGACTGTTTATTTAACCACTGGAACAATTGACTGTGATACTGGACTTTGCAAATTCTGTTCTGAGGATAACAGGACTTTATAATTCACTTTAAGTCTGGACCCATTCTTGTGTTGATAGCTCTCACAGCTTCTGGCTAGTTCAGACACCTTGGTCGTTGCGCACCAATCCTTGCTAAGCCAAGGAACCCTGCTTCTAGCCATGAACTGGTTACAAGCCAGGGGTGCTCTGACACTTACAATGACGTTTAACACCCTCCTTTTTCTCTTTTACAGAATGTTTTTTTTTCAGGTCACATCAAATATAGAATTAGAGCAAACCCTTAAATGAAAACAAATTCATCATACTGTAGTGCTTGCATCCTTATTTTTGAGTATGGTCACATTTCAACAGCCAATGTTGTATACTTTCCTTTCCATTTATATTGCCAAAGATATTTACACAAAAGTTATACAAACATAATTATGAAGATTTTTTTTAAAGGTGTGGTAGAAGTTTTCACTTTAGTCTGCAGTAGTCCAGACTTTAACTATAATGCAATGTTATTTTCTGTTTGTATTTGATATCTTAAAAGAAATATTGAGATTTTCTCCCTTTTTCTGCATAACAGCATTAGTATCTGCAGATGTGTCCTTAAGGTGAAAAAAATAAAGTAGATTTAATATCTAGATAGAAGATGTATTGTGCCTGCAAAGGAGTTGGTAGGATACAGGATGCAGTACCGTTAATCAGATGAAACTCTGCATGGTTAGAGAGCCATTATTTCAAATGCTTGTGTAAATATGACTTAGTAAATATCACCTCTTCAAATTATGCTTATATGGTTCTCTGAGCACTTCCCCTGCCACTGATGGAAATGGCATTTCAATTAGACAAACGCTTAGTTTTTTTTTTCATCAAAAGCAAAAAGATAAGAAAAAGGCCCTCTTGTACTAACAGCACAGTTGGCAGAGCAGAAAGAAAACCTATTAGGCTGAAGTTAGCTTTACAATATCATGCATTTTATAAGAAATGCTATAAATCTCTGACTTCTGAAATTTTTGCAGATTTGCAGATTGTGATGATAAAATCATAATTAAGCTCCACAACCTGGTTTCTGTAAATTAACATGAAGTTGCATTATTTTTTCACTTACAGTATGAGTAATATGCAAGATTTTCATGTATCAATTTGAGATCATTAACACCCTTAAATGCATTTCAGCGGATACTCTTAAGGAAGTTTTAAGTGTTTGTTACTGTTTTTTTCATCTTTCCAAAGAATTTACTTCCTGCCTTGATTTTAGTCAAGTTAATATGATGAGAATTTACTGAAAGAGCCCCTCTAGCATGACACATTCGGTGTGTCATGATCCCTATGGAGGCAGGCCACTAGATAGTAGTCCCTCTTTACTATTGCTTACCTAAATATCTCTAAGAGGAGACCTTAGTGACCACAACATTTACTCTGGAATCTCCTTTAGTTGTTGGGAAAATAGCCTAAATTGTCTTTGGCTGCTTTAGAAGCCACCTGATTTAATTCAGGACTTAGTTAGAAAGTCATTTTGGGAAATATGAAATGTCTCTGTCCCAATTAACTCCCATTGGGAAATCAACTAACAGCAGTGTTTCTCTCTATGTGTAAAGAAAAACAACTCTGCAATGTACAATATAAATCCATATATTGTAAAGTAATATTGTATTAAAAAACATTTCCTTTTTTACAACTCTGTAATCCCTTAATTCGGGGTAGAATCGGGATAACTGGATTGAGCTGAACATTTACTGGCCGGATGTCCTTCCTAATTGCAGCAGATATTTTTTCTTTGTGCCCTAGGAGAAAAACATCTGTTGCTACCTATGATTGAACTCTAAGCCTTCTGAGTGGGTGGTGAGCGCCTTCATCATTAGGCCACCACACTGCTCAATTGTAAAGTAATATCATATGAACAATACGAAAGGCACTGTCTGAGGGGAAAACATCCAGAAATTATATCTTAAAATTGTATCTTAAAAATGATATATTGGAAATGCCATTCTAATTATTCTGATAATAATGAAAATTGTAATATCCTGGAGGGGGGAAATAAAACCATTGGTTTTGGATTTATACCCTTGATCTTTCTATGAAACCTAGGACACTTATTTATTTTTTCAACGAGAATACTTAATTTATACTTTTTCTTAAAAAAAACAGTCATTTTAAGGTGTTGAGATGATTTTATAAATGCTATTTAAAACTTAGGATTGCATTGCCTTTTTGTGGCTGCAGCACTGCTGGCTCATATTTAAGTGATTGCTCACTAGGACTCCCTGACTTCCAGTGGAAGGCGTAGCAGCGAAGCGGAGAGCTCTTGAGCCAAACCGCTTGATAGCCCACAGACCGGGACGGTTCCAATCCAGGAGCCGAATCCTAAGTTGCCCCAAAGAGGCAACAAAGAGGAGGAGATGTCTTTCAGTCCCAGGGAAGGTGGTGACCACCCTGAGACCAGGAAGAAACCCCTCAAAGGTCTGTGAAGCTGGGTTGCGGATACACAGTATATACAGTAGCTGCAGACGAGCCGTGAAGGAGAAAAATGAAACGGTTTGAAAGTCAAACCAGCATACAGAATCCTGGGTGAGTTTTAAAGAATTTTTCTGCAAAAAAGTCTACCTGATTGAAGAGAATATTTAGAAAAGAATTGTTACCGGGAAAGAGGGAAAAGATGGTGACTAAATGCAGAAGGGTTTAAGGATGATATTTGAACTGAAATTAAACTCTTTAAGGAAGAAATACTTTGAACTAATACTAAAATTTAAAAAGGTTATATTCCCACATTTTGTAGTGAAAAAGTTTCTCTCTGACTTTGAATTTTTTAAGAATTATAGACCCTTAAAGAAAAGTGACTCAACATTTAGTTTTTTTAAAAAAATTCTATTTGACCCTGAAAGGAGCAGTTGTGATTTATTTTTGGAAGCAAGAAAGTAAATATTTGAACTTACAAAGAAACAAAACTGTGCAATTCTGTTACAACTGAACAAGGTCAAAAACGGTTTCTATACAAACAATGGCTAGTCAAAAGGGGAAAAATACACAAGTGCTACCAATGACTTTTTTGCAATCTGTGGAGGAAATGTTTCATCATTATGCCCAGGAAATGGATGCTGATTTTAAAAAGACTAATCAAAAATTGGACAAAGAAATTCTTTTACACAAAAATTAAAAAAATAGTAGCTGCTACAGAAAAAATGGATACAAAGCTGAATGAAACAGAAGGCTTGCAACAAATTCTTGAAGACAGATAAAATATTGTAAATGATAAGTAATTGTTGGAACTTTACTGGCAAATCAGGAAATTTGAATAATGTAAATTTTGGAATATTTTGGGCAATTTAAGAAATCTGACAAAATTAAAAAATGATATATTAAAGAGGGCGAAATTTGGAAAGGTGTTGTAAAACAGATTATTACTCAAAGGGCTGAGGATATTGAAAATTGAATTTTGATATGGAAAATTGATTTGATATGAATGTAAAGATAGAGGATTTTGAATTTTGGTAAATGATAACAGAAAAAGATAAATTTTGCCATGGTGTAATGACTTATAAAGAATAATTATAAAAATAACTTCGTCATTAACTAGCTAGAAGGTTCAAGGTGTCTAGAAGGAATGTAAAAGTTATTTAACAACAGGTCAATTTCCATATTTAGCAATGTTAGGAAATGGATGATAATGTTACTTTTTTGTTTTTTTTTTCTTTTTAGAACTTTGCATAAAATTTGAAAGTATTAAATAGTTTAGGAGGTTTATAGGGGATTCTGGTGGTAAGATAAACAAGAGAGTATAAGAGGGAAGATATGAGGAATAAACTGAATAGATGAATAGATAAAAGCATTTAAAATGAAGTAGTTTTGTTATTCTGGAGCTTCACTGCTAAATCAGGATAGGAGTTAAATGACTATTGATACAATTAGGAATTCTTTTTTTTTGAGGATGCTATAGAATATGGTATTATTTAAGTGGGAATGAAGCTGTATAGATGGTTAGATATGTTTCTAGGAGTAGTCATGAAATAATGTGATTAGATTGGATAAGGATTAATGGAAGATGTTTGAAATGTATGTTCAGTTGTCTGATGTTGATGGAAAGATGTAACCATTTTGTCTGTCATTGTCTGCTTGAAAAATAAAAAAATTCTTATGACAAAAAAATAAATAAATGGTGACAGGAAGTTCAAATAACTAAGCTCTAGCACAAAAAGGACTTTATAGAGGATAGCCAGCTCTTTCAGCTGCATCCAGAAGCCAACTGGTAACTAGTACAATTACACAGCAATGGGGGTCAAAAGGGCATTACAAAGTATGTCCAACACACCCTGTATCAAATTCCATGCAGATCTAGTCAGTCTGAAGATTGTGCTTCGAATTTGACAATGCTAGCTGAAATGGGGATGGGGAAGTAGGAAAGTCGTAGAAGGACTACTATGCTAATGTTCAGTTTGAAATTATTTGCATATTTCTTTACTGATAATATGGTTTCTCCAAGGACACTTCAGTAGATGGTCTATACTATTTTTGTTTTTCTCTGCCAACTAACTATCCATACCACATGATGTCAGTAATTTCTAAACTCTAGAAAAAGTGTTTAAACTGTTGAAGCTGTGCGGGAAGAGGTCAGAACCAGCTTCATCTTTCACTTGTTCCTGCTACCTCCCTAATAAATCAATGAACTTCTGATGATGAACTGCTTTGAGAGTTTCTTTGAAGGGAAGGATTTTGGGACATTTGACCCTCTGTATCACTGTATTTTTGACAGCTGTACCTTTTAAGTGGTCTTCAAGGTCAGCCCAACACAGAGCACATTACTTTTCACTAATCTATTTGTGAGATGATTAGGGCATGAATGACTATCTGAAGGACTTCTCAGTCTACAAATGGAAAAAGCTAGTGCATTAGGCTGTTTTGGTCACAACTATCAAGTAACAACTATGATTCCAAGATGACCCCCAACTTGAATATCAGTGTTGAATGGGGAATTACAACTTCATTCAAAACCAATGAGTGAAGAACTCCAGAACTGGGGATGCCACAGCCACTTAATCTTTTTAGTATTAAGTCTGAGGCTGTTCTTCCCTAGTCAGAATTGTACAGAATTTCAACAGTATCACTTGGTCAGTCTGTGACCAACATACATAAAGTTGCTGTTGTACAACATCACAGCTGCACAACAATTTTCCTGACTAAGCTCCTTGACTCCATTTCCGGATTGGTAGTAGATTTCTCCAGACTTAGAGTCTTGAGATATTTCAATTTACCTTCTCTATTAGTGGTGGCTTGTTTGTTCATTGCCACCATACAGATTGACATTGAACTAAAGACATGTAATCAATCAATCCACACAAATATACTAATAAATAATAATTGATTGAAGGTCAATAACTTTGATCAGATACATATTATTCCATCAGAACACATGCTGCAAATTTATTCATGTTTACATGGAAGTTAATCTCATGGAGCTCATCATAAGATTTTGCAGCTAATCCTTTAATAATTGCTTTGGCTCACTTTCTATTAACATTTCTCTCTCTTAGGAGAAGATATCTTAGCAAAACTTAAAAACAGAATTCAAATAAAGAAATATCTAATATTTTGTATTGTTTGAGAAGCCTGTACCAATATGTGTATATTTTTCTATTATTTCACCATCCTTTGACTAATGAGTGAATCCACTAGGAGCATAGAAAACTATTTTTTGCTAGGTGAGAGAACCTTTTATATATGTGGTACAAGCATATCTAATCCATGCCAAAATAATACTATCTTGTAATAGTCATGCTTGGATAGTTTTCAATATTTCTTCATCTAGACACAGTAGAAAGTAAAGATTTTCTTTTTAGAAAAACTAATTGTAAATAAATGTTTAAAGTACAAGGTCTATTTTGTCATATATTCCATCGCTTCAAAACATAAATCACTAGCTATTGGTACCCATGCTCTGTTACAGGTTTGGTATAATTAGGTGCACATGCTCAGTGGAGGAGGAGAGACCTTGGAAAGGATAGGCCTCTGAAAGCACTTTGCAGGCCTTGTTCAGCCTCCCCCCACCCCTGACATTTTTTGCAAAGAAGGAAATGTTGTGGGGGGGGAAGGAAAGCCAGACATAAAGTCTTTTCAGAATCTTTATTCAAACAGTAAAAAAGAGTAAAGAGGCTTCATTAGGCTTCTCAGCTGTTTTGAGGCCTTGTCTGCCCCCCCCTGTTTTCCAGCATGGAGAAGCAGTTTTTTGCAGTCTCCTGACCTGCTGCTCCTAATCCCTCCATTAGTACTGGTCAATGAAAAATTTAAAACCAACAGGAAAACTGCAAAAGCCTTCCAATCAGGAGAAGCTGCAAAAGCCCTCCAATCAGGAGAGGCTGCAAAAGTCCTCCAATCAGGAGAAAGGAAACAAACCATATTTTGTCCAATCACAACCTCTGGATTAAAAAAAATGAAATAACTCACGTAAAAATTAATATTTTAAAAAATCCTTTCTTAGTGAGCACCTAGATGCCAAGATGGACAGATCTATCAAATTTTAGGTTTGTATCTTTAATAGTTTGGGAGATCTGGTGATGAATCAGCGAGTGGTATTTCACATTTATATACATAGACAAGAGGCAAATAGCTCATTACAATTAATACATGAAAGCTAACAAAAGAGCTCTGAAACATTATGAATTATATTTTTAATTGAAACACCAATATTATTAGCTCATTAAATACAATGTACAACTGGCACTCCAAATGACTTAAGCAGAAATAGCATTTTATCAAGTTGCTCTAAAGATTTAACATTGCTCCACTTAAAAGTTTATTTTGCAGTACTCTATAGCCTGGGCATAAAGGAAAAGGTTATTGCATTTTTTAATGTAGAGTATGATTAAGAAAAATGTTGAAACATGATGACAGTTTGACACAAGAAGTCATATTTGACCCAAAAAATATATGAACCATAATGGAACACAAGAGAGATTTGTTGGAAGGTCACGTTGAACTCAATGAGATGCTAAGTGAATCACATGGTAGATAGGGGATTAAGCAATCTAGTATATCCAATGGGTAGTTTATTTGCGAGTTAAAACAATAAATTTTGGTTATGTGACCATGGGACACTGTGACAAGTTGTAAATACAAGAGAAAAAAATGTTTCTTCCCAATTTTTATATAGAATTTTAAGTTTGGTTGAGAAAACATAAGTGAGTTGAATGCAATAGAAATAAAAGACTTAAAAAGTATGTGCAGAACAGTAAGGTATATGTGGGTCATTAATTATTATTTATTATTATTTATTTATTATTTAGACTTATATACCGCTTAACGGTGCTTTACAGCATTCTCTAAGTGGTTTACACTGTCAGAATATTGGCTCCAACAATCTGGGCCCTCATTTTACCGACCTTGGAAGGATTGGCAACCAATATAAAAGAAGGACATTAAGTTAGTGATGTCATACAGAAAGAATGAATTAAAACTGCAAAGCACGTAAATGAAGGAAACTGAAAGGGCTAAAATGAAGGGAAAGATTAGGAAACTCGTGAGTGTAAGGAATTGCTAAGATCTTCAAAAGAAAAGAATTTAAAAATTGAAAGAACAAAAAGCAATTTGTTCATCAGTATATGTGCATGACGGAAGTAAGGGTGAATTGTAAGAATGGAAAGGTAGGGAGTGGCATTATTAATAATAATAATTAATGTCCATGCTGCCTGACTCCCATATTGAACGGTTTTACCATTTGGTTTTACCAAATCAATTTTAGGTATCTACATTTCCTTGTATTTTTCTTGTCACATGGTATCTGACATACTTTTTTTTTTGTATTCTGCATAACTTTAAAGTGAATATATATTCATGATTTCCAGTTAAGTCATCTGTGTTAAAAGTCTTCTGAAGAGTATGAAATCATCACTGGAGGATGGATACTTCTTCCTTCTGCTTCTCGTTGTCTGTTTTCATTTTACTAACCAAAAGATTAATAAATGTTTTAGGAAAGGAAAGTTTATGAAAGAGCACACATTTTACTTGAATAGTGAACAAATTTTGAAATCTTTCTAGCATCCTTTATTTAAAGTTAGATTATTTATTCTGTTGTCAAGTCATAAGATCTTGAGTTGCCCTCAGAAATCTTCACTTGAAGATCCAGGGGCAATAGTGCTATTGATACCGTGTTGGTATTGACATAATTGAAAAAAATATATTAGAACTGCTAAGCTGTGATGAGATTTCTAATAGCAAATTTCATACTACCAGATAAAGTGCTTCTATGTATAACATATGGAAAAATAATTGTGGTTAATTGCTGAATTAGTGCCCAGAGAATCGTGATATATAAAAAAGGCAACACAATTTCTGTTAATCATGCTGTTTGATATTTATCTATTGCAGATTGTTTGATAAAATGTGTACTCTATATTTTCAGAAACATGGAAGTATTAGTAAGAGTGACACTTTTATTCTTTTTCATAAAGGAAAAAGTAGAGTCAAAATGCACATTTAATTTTATTTGTTTTAAACCTGTAAGTATAACAAGGACATATATTATGGTTATATATTTGAAAACAAATATGATTGCAAAACCATCACACATAGGAAACCAGGTATCTAAATTAACTATATAATACAGAATGGAACATCTGAAGTTTTAATAAAGTTAGAGTTCATTGATTATATTTAAAATATTATGCTTTAGCTATCATCTAAATATCATTTAGATATCATCAGCATAAAAGTGTATTTTAATGTAATGTAATTTATTTGTAAAAATAATGTTTTTAATATAATTGATAGTATTTTATTATTAAAATGTAGCTAAGTCAATCAAAACATTTATATCATATTCCAACAACTGAAAAGTCTTCTAATTTTTCTAAGTAATTTTTTGTTATTTGATGTGTGAAAGTTCCATACTTCTAATTTAAAATTTTAATACTTTCACAAGTTTTTTCCACAAATGGTTTCTGTTAAGATATTCAGGCCTGTGGGCTAAAGTTCATTCTGTGAGTCATTCATATACTAATTGTCACAATTAGAATTAAGAGAACATTTATTTATTTATATGTTACCTGTTGAATATTTTTTTAAATCAATGCTGGTATGAAATGGTCAAGATTGGATATATTTCCTGAATAGCTGTCTTTATGTTCAGTTTCTTCCCTGTTGAAATCTTACATCATTCCTATGACAGTAATCAGCTTAATGGAAACTGGACAAGTAAAAATTCAGAGCACAGATGCATTACAGAAAATGAAGGAAGATAATACTTATTGATAGATTAATTAAATATGACATGCAGTGGATTTTCTTCTAAAGCCCAGTGCTTAATAATTAGTGCATCTTAATTCCTATTCAGGAGAGTAGAAATGATGGCGGCTCAGTTCTTCCTATAAGACTGGGCCCTATTCCATTCCAGATCAAAACATTTGACAATAATTATATCTGCCTTTCCTGTGCTTTGTTTTATCCAGTGGTAATAAAGCTGATCCTTGTTTTAGATTCTGAAGACTGGATAGGCTAGCCTAGGAAGCCCAGTAAAGTCAATGGCCCAGAGGTTTCTCAATCCTGTAAGATTGGAAATTGTTGGAAGTTCTTTAATTATCCTTTTACAACTTGATTTATACAGGGATGCTTTCTGCTTTCTAATAAATCTGTCATATTATATTTATATCAGATATAGCCTTGAATTTATAGTGATCACTCCCAAAACCATGAATAAAGAGGGAAAAAATTACAAACTTAGGCAAAAATATTAAACTATGAATACTTTGTCAGCATACAGTTTCCAATTAAAACAAAAAACAATTAATCTACTAGAACATATCCTTAAAAATGGGGTGGTGGGGGCAGTGATGATAAGACAGGACAAAAGCATTAAATCACTAAGAAATTCCCATTAAAATTAAACATATGCAAATTAAAGAATCCTATATATATTTCTGATCTTCATTTAGGTATACTAATCATTCTTTCTCATACATATATCATTTTCACATAAAAATATATATCACCAGGCATATATACACACATACCTTCCTCTTTCTAACATAGGATGAGAAAGAAGAATACAAAATAGATAAAGAGTAAAAGACAGAAACTGGATTCTTTACTTTCTAAAACGACTTTGTTAAATTGTATTTTCTTCCTCTGGAAATGTAAAGTCATTCTGATGCTTCCACATATTCTCATTATTCTGAGAGGTATTCTAGAAAATTAGCAGAAAGTCACTGTAAGCCACAGAAAAGTTGGATTTCATCTAATTAGTATAAGCTAGTGGTTTTTCTGTCTAAACTTAACAAATCTATTAGCTTTCCTCTGTCGTCTTCTTCAGAAACATTGAGTTTAATTTGCTTATATTAATTGTAGATGTAATACAATAAATTTAGACTTCAGCAAGGCATTTGATAAAGTTGACCGGAGCCTACTTCACAATAACTTGGAACTATGGATGTTACCAGTACCAGATAGATTCATAGCTGTTTGAAAAACTGCACCAATGCATAGTCTTCAATGAATATATGTCTGTTTGAAAAGAGATATGCAGTGGGGTACTCCACAACAATGTCCTAGGCCCAGTATTCTTTAACATGTTCATAAATGACTTAGACGATGGTCATCCAATTTGCAGATTGGATACAAAGTTAGGGTGGGGTCTTGAAGATTCAAAATGATGTTGGTAGACTTGAATATTGAGCCCTATCCAATAGCTCATTGTTAACACATTTAGGAAAAGTTGAATGCAAAGTCAGCAATACTTGGCTCAACTGAAGTTTCTGTGAATTTCTTGATTTTGTGTGTGTGCTTGCGCACAACTCTGACTCATTGTTTATCCTGATGACTGCCTGAACAAATTTCTGCAATTTTCTTTGTAATATTGGAAGTGATTTGCTGTTGTTTGCTTTGTAAGATTGAGGGAAGGTGACTGTTCTAAGGTCACCCAGCTGACTTGGTGCCTAAAGTGGGATTAGAATTCAATCGTTTGGTTTCTAGTCTAGTGCCTCAACCACTACATCAACAAATAGAGCACAGATTAATCATGAACCAGAATAGAATAGAATAGAATAGAATAGAATAGAATAGAATAGAATAGAATAGAATAGAATAGAGAGTCCTTGGTGCTCTCTCAGCTTGCTTGTTTTCTTGTAGACATTTTATTACCGAAACTAGATAATATCAATGCTAGTAAGGAGTGTTGCTGTCAGTTTATATTCTGATGGCTTGCACTGTCAGTGTTGATGGGGGTAGTCTTAAAGATTCTTTGGTTGGGCTGTTTACTGTTGGGTCTTTGGCAGTTTCTTGATTGGAGTATTGTTTATTTGATTGTTGGTCTGTTGTTAACCTTGAAGTTGCTACATTATGATTTAAGTGCTGAATGCTGGTGAATTGCTTGAGTCTTTTTGTTCTTTTGGGGGCTGGTTGATTATCTCTTTTGCATAGTCTGTAGATGTTGTTAATATCTATGTGTCTATTGATGGCTAATTTGTCAGAGTGCCATCAATAGTAGCCAAAGGATAGGATAGGATAGGCTTATTGACCAAGTATGAAAGATGCACAAGGAATTTGTCTCTGGTACGCAAACTCTCAGTGAATATGCAAAACAAAAAGATAAATAATAAACATAATATCAACGTAATAATAATTTTAATAATGAAACCAATAAGAGAAGGTAGTGGAACAGATGATAAGTATAAAATTAATATAGCCATACTAAATGGGTAAATATATTTAGATGTAAGACAGTATTGTGGGAATTAGGTGTTCAGCAGAGTGATGGCATGAGGAAAAAACCTGTCTTTGTGTCTAGTTCTTTTGGCACATAATGCCCTATAGTGGCATCATGAGGGGAGGATTTGAAACAGTTTATGTCCAGAATGTGAGGGCTCTGTAGGTATTTTCTATAGTGTGCTGTGGTTGACAAAAAGTACATGCAATCTTTTGTGGCATCAATAAAATATAGTGTTGGGAACATGACATGTGATATATCTGTTCTACACAGCAATAGTCAGACTACACCTGGAATAGCAGGTGTAGTAATAGTTGCTGCAATACAAGAAGGATGCTGAGAAACTGGAAAGAGTAGAGAGAAGAGTGGCAAAGCATAAAATGTGGGCTGATTTGATTAAGCTTTAATCATACAAGTTAAATAAAGAAAATTCACCACTTGAAGATATGTTCTCCAACAAATTTAACCAGGTGGCTATAAAGGCTGTGAAGTACTTTACAAATTAATTTGCTGTTTCCCACATCAGAGTGTATTACACACATTAAGCCTATGTGAATCAGCCTTGCTTAGTCAAATAGGGTATGATTTCATTCAAGATTCAGTGGGAACATAGTTTAACTCAAACCACTTCAAGATTTAAGTTACAATTTAATTGATTTATTCAGCCTTGGAACTAAAATCAACTATACTGTAGACTAGATGGCAGAAACTTTAAAATTAGTCAACCCATGGTACCTCACAAAGTCTAATGACCATGGGCAGTATAATTATGCCAGGCTCAATGATCATGGTTCTAAACTTGAGGAAAAGAAACCACAGTGTGTCAAAATGCTCAAGAAATGGTAATAACTCCTTTCTAAGAAGGGCCAAAGTTTTCAACTCTCACGCCAATCTTTCTGGTATCTATTTACAACCACTGATTAGAAGCAGCAAAGCCATTCCATTTCTGCCTTGGTGGTCCCCAAGATTCAAATCCCCCCCTCTTCTCTTGGGGTTTTGATGGTCTCTAAAAACATGGCTTTTCATCCATGCCTATGGACACCCTGATTGAAACCCATTTTTCTTCTTTTTTTTGTTCCTATCCAGATTTGCTATCTTTGCCTAGGTTTATTATTTTTGTTGCTTTCTTCTGTTAAATGTTTTTAACAATTTCTAAACCACTCAGAATCACTGGGTGATTTGCACATATACATGTATTAAATTATTATAAGAATAGTAGTAATAGTAGTACTATGCTTAATATTACTAATCATATTGCTATTATTTCCTTCCCACAAGGCATACCAAAGGATTTCCCTCAATGTCAAACAAGCCTGGAACCGCAGAAAATCAAATACAAAGGTAAAATCTTACTGTTTAGACAGTTTTTTTTAAAAAAGTATTATTTCCAAAAAATCGGGATATCTTCTGTTTTTATATAGTACAACTTTTTAATAGAATTTTTGCTGGATTTGTTATGAGATTGCCGTGCTGTTTCTTTTTCCGAAAAAGAAATGCAGAAGAGTATTTTTAATAAAAAAAATGTTTAAAATATGTGGCTAAAACACCAGTTTAATGTCTTCTAAATTGCCTACCTATATTATTTTCACCTCATTCCACCATAAAATGAAGCAGCTGCAGGTGTTCCACTGCTTTCCCATTATTGCCTAAGAATTAAACTTCTTTTCAAATTGAATCTCAAAGTTACTCAAATTGAACATGTTTGGTCTCATATTGCAATCATAAATAAAATCATGCTCGTTTTAACTCTTCAGTTCATACTGAATCTGAGCTGATTTCTTAGTTCATTAAGATCTATTTAAGAAATGCTGTCTGTGAGTTACAGGTGGTTACGAAGAGCAAAAAAAGTAGCATTCCAGCAATAACCAAGTATTTGTGGATTGTTGCCCATTGCTGGGATTCTGAGAAAAGCTTTAAATGTATATTTTTAATGATGTATTTTTTAAAATGTATTTTTTAACTAGCAGGTGGTATAGTTATAAATTTGAATAATAAATAAATAATAAATAAATATATAGACAGGTAACCTTGATTGATCTTTAAAAAGTAAAAACTGATCAGTACTGGAATAGGAGACTATCAGGAAATTGCAATATTGTAAGCCACATTGAAAAATAATAAAAAAGAAAACAAAGAAAAAAGGTCTAAAATTAAATAGCAAATAAGTTCCATAACGTTTCCAAGAAAACTGCATAGCCATGTTTGTGTAAACACAAGGAGCTGAACAATCTTATTTTATTTGTGTTTAACTGTAGTATAACATATCTAATTGTTAATTAACATGAAATAAAAGTTATTGAAAGTTGTCCAAGTATATGTCTTTCAAAATTGCTCCTAAAGTTCCAGCATGTGAGGAAACAATTTGGGGGGGGGGTGCAGTTGTATATAGAATCATTCTGCAAAAGAAGATCAATTCTGTGATACATTTATTTATTTATTTATTTAGATTTATATACCGCCCTTCTCCCAAAGGACTCAGGGCAGTGTATAGAAAACATAAAAAATTTAACATTGAACTTTAACTATATTTACAAAATATGGGATATGGGGGAAGGGAACGGGAAGG
>JANHFO010002885.1:96597-109675 GCA_032468095.1 Pareas carinatus | reverse complement strand
TAAAAAAGGAGAAAAATGGGAAAAAAGCCACGTTTTGCCCAAGCCCCTGCAATGTTCAACACATATTTAAATGATTAAAAGCTACAGATAAAGCAAAAAATTATGGTAGGAAACTTGTCAGCTTTTTCTTGCAAGATATGATACAAAGCAGATGTTCACTGATGTTCACTAATTATAGACAAAATAATTTAAGACGTAAAGTATAATCCATGAGGAATATTTCTCATGCAATATCCACCAAAAAAATAACTGCAAATGATGAAAATGTACAATTGTGTTTGTGTGAAATCCTATTTATACTTCTTGCATGCGAAATTACCCCAGTGAATTACACTTTTTGATTTTCAGTAAGGCAGGCAGAAGTATACTTTCAATGCGCTTTCTCCCCAAAAATAATGAAAGTGACAGATAAAACTGACCTTCATAAAATAACCTGAGCTTGCTAAATTTAAATGTCAACATTTTTGACACAGGTTATTTCTCAAAAAAACAAAACAAAGCAAACTGATATTTTTGTTTCTACATGCCATAAAAATCAAACCAATTGTGGGAATGGCGAGACAAGAGGATCTGTGGTACATAAATACAAAAGCAATGGACTTTTCAGATTACAAACATAATTTGTGCTGCAATTAAAAGTCTTTGGAAAAAGGCTAAATATTTTCAAAATCTTCAATTGTAGATGAACTTGTTTAACCAACTTTAAAAAAAATGAAAAAAAACAAGAAACATCTTTATTAATGGATTCTACAGAATTTTACATAGAAAAGATACAACTTAATGCATATTCAGCTGGGTAAAGGAAAATAAAACAAAACCCAACCCCTCCCACTACAGTGTACTTAAAAGATGCAAGATTTGAATTTCCCCTGCAAAAAAAAGATATTGGCTGAAAGCTTTATAATCTCCTGATGCCAGAATATACAGCACCAAGGCATTTTTAAAAAAAGATTCAATTTTTCATAATCAAATTTAATATCAGTTCTAGTATATATATATATGTATATATATATAGCAAACCATATATGCTTATTCTTATTGTTTATTTTGATTCTGACGTTCCTGCAAAGAGAAAAACAGGAAATTAGAATGTGAAAACCCATTAAAAGCTCTTTTTCCGTCCTAATTTTTTTACGCCACATCATCCTAAAACAATGGGGACACTCAATCTTTTAAAATTTCAATTTTGTTACATGTAGACCGGCCTGCGTATGGTGTAACAAGATTTACTTATAATAAAACACAATATGTAAACTGCTTTCATGCCATGCTATGTATTTTAAACATACAATATAGCTTTTTGTGATAATAATTTTAATTCCTAAAGCTAAACTAGGGTACCTAAAGGCAGTGTTTTCTGTAAAATTAGGAAATACTCCAAATATAGAGAAGTAAATTTCTTTGTAAACTACAAGTAACACCTTAAAACCAGGCTTAAGGGGGTATGCTTCGTAGTTTCTGGAACTCTATAACTACCGATGGAAAGTGATGTAATCGATGGTACGCTTAACTTTGTCTCTGCTGGGGGGAGATGTTCACAGCACTCCAGAAAACAGATATGAACGGATTATATAATGCAGAAACATTTCAACATTTCAATGTGTAAAAGGAACTTTAATCTTCAATGTAACCATCTTCTCATCAGAAATAGATATCATAAAGTACTTAGTTTCAACGCAGCCCCAAAAGCCTGTTTCTCTAAGGGTCGAAAAACATTTATGGTTTTGGCCGAAAGGTGCTTTCTCAAAAAGCAACTGGTGTTTTGTTTTTTCCTTGAAGACTGTTTCGCTTCTCATCCAAGAAATTTCTTCAGTTCTCCGTTCAGTTCAGATGAAGAAGCTTCTTTTGTGAGAAGTGAAATGTCCTCAAGAAAAAACAAAGAAAGTCCAGTTGCATTTGGAAAAAGCACCTTTGGGACAACCAGGATCTAGATGACTGAGAATCTCCTTAGACATTTATGGTTTGGAACTTTTCTCCTGTGAAAACTCTCCGAATCAGAATTCTAAAAAATGGTGACTCCAGTTTTGGGACATCCTGAACAAGTGATGGCTTCCATTTGTGTATGATCGTCAACATGATGGTATAGCAACTATTTCCCATTCAGTATCCTCTCATTCTTATTAATTTCACATTTTCAAAGGCTTTTGATTCATAATTGGACTCCTCAACTCTTATTTTTTAAACATTTTAACAGTCTAAAACCTTTGTGAGTGAAAACCCTTTGGGCTGGTTCAGAGGATAAATACGCACATATATCCTAAACAAGGTAAACCATGCAAATATTTTGAAGGGTACGTTCGACCTGCATGTCTTCAAGGATAGTCTCATCATTTGCAGGTTCTGCATCACGCCTGAAACTGAATGGGATCTTAAAAACAGGGAAATACAGTACTGGAAACAAGTAATTTTCCAAGTTGCTCAGGCTGATTATCATTGTTTAGAAACAAAAGTACTGCAGCCACACACTTTTACGGCCTAGGGCATGTTTGTGCTATAAAAAAAAAGACTACATGAACAATCCATGGCGGTTTTTTAAGGTGAAAGAAGCAGAAAATGTTATACATTTTGCATACAGAAATCTGCTTCTTTCCCCTCTATAGGCATCAGTTATATGCATTAATTTATGCATCAAACATAAATTACAGGTTAAACTTAGGACCACAACTGAGCCCAAAATTTATGTTGTTAAGTGAGAAATTTGATAAGTGAGTTTGGTCCCATTCTCAACTTTTTTGGCCACATTTGTTAAGTGAATCACTGCAGTTGTTAAATTAGTAATACCGTTGTTCCTTCTCCATTGATTTTGCTCATCAGGTTGCCCAAGTAAATCACATGACTTCAGGACATGGCAACCGTCATAAATGTGAGTCAGTTGTCAAGCATTTGAATGTAAGTCACATGACTATGGCGATGCTACAATGGTCCTAAGTGTGAAAAATGTTTGTGTCACTTATTTCAGTGCCATTGGAACTTCAAACGGTCACTAAACAAGCTGTTGTAAATCAAGGGCTACCTGTACTGTGTTATATTCTGCAAATATTTGATAGTTACTGGTGTGGCTAAAGGAAACATTTTGTAAAATAAAACCTATTAAATAATGCCATTCAAATGCAGTAACCTGTAATGCTTTTATTGCAACACAAGATTCTATGACTGGTTCTTTTCTGTGCTTCAGTGTAAACATTTTAAGTCAATGCAAGCACATCAAAATTTTACAAGCAAATATTCAATTTAAGGCATCATCTTCCGTTCCCAAGGGAATTATAAAGATGCTACCTGAGGTTTCAGGTAATTCCATTAAGCTTCCCAAAAGAGAAAGAAATACTCTGGTCTTACATTATTCCTGGACAGAACCACCATCCTCATGATGTTTCTAAATGTATTTACACCTCACAGTCTAATAAGTCATCTTCAACTTGACTCCAATCCTAATGACTTCTACTGCCATATTTCTGCCACTTTCTCAGGGTGATATGAAACCAACTTGATTTGCAAGTTCATTTAGTGACCGTTCGAAGTTACAACAGCACTGAAAAAAGCAATTTATGACTGTTTTTCACACTTACGAGACTGTTGCAGCATCTCCAGAGTTACATGATCAAAATCTGGATGCAACTGGTTCATAATTATGACAGTTGCAGTATCCCAAGGTGTGTGTCATGTGATCCTCCCCTTTTGCGATCTCCTGACCAACAAAGTCAATGGGGAAGCCAGATTCCCTTAACCATGTTACTAATTTAACAACTACAGTGATTCACTTAACTGTAGGAAAGTCATAAAATGGGGCAAAATTAGCTCAACCACTATCTTGTTTAGCAACATAAATTTTAAACCCAACTGTGGTCATAAGTAAAGGAATATCTTTTCTTTTCCTTTACTTTTTATCTATATTTGCCAGTTAGCGTACACCCCCAACTTTCCAGTTAGTCCCTTATTCAAATAGGAGTCTAAGTCAGCCACTCTTGATTAGATGCTGCAATCTAGCTGGGCCACGTATAGACCAGAGAGGTCTTAAAACCAGTAACTATAAGCCTGATACCAGTGGAAAATCTGCAACTGAGATATAATCTTGTCCAGTAGAACAAATCATTGTAACAGCAGCTGATAAAAAGAAATTAACCCTGAAACCCTAATAGGCACCTAGCTCTGTGGCCGATTAATATAAATACAAAGAAACATTCCCCAGACCATAATTTTAACAATGAACTCTGTGTCACAATAACTCTAGTTTACTCACACCTCTGACTTTTGTGTTTTATTTTATTCTCCATTTTTATTTGATGGCTGGTTCCTGAAAACTCATGAATTCTACCACGATGTGCATTTTCAATTACTATTCTTAAAATAACGATAAATTTTATATTGCAGCATTTTGCAGAAACTAATTTAAACAGGCTATGATTCTATTTTGTGTTATGGCTTAGTTGTTAATGCCCTTAAGAGTTATTTGATAAATTTCATTTATAGGTGAAGTTTATTAGACTGTATAGTGTTCTCCCTTTTAAAACCCCATGGTCTTGGTTTTGGTTAAATCTATCATTGTCATAACACTTCATTGAGGATGCATTATCATATTGCATTAATAAGGTTACAATCAATTAATTTTGCACATATTAAAATAGCTCCTGTAATTGAGAAGTACACTAATATATTTTTCTAAATACGAGTGGGGTGCAAAATTTCCAATTGAAAATATTTCATGTCTGAAGACTGAATCATTTGTTCTGTGTTTGAAACAGGTTTCCTCAATAATTTCGAAAGCATAAACTTGAGAAACCTCAAAAAAAGGTTGAAACAGACCACTTTGAACATTAAATAACTGCTTTTTGATAAAATGTGGCATTCTGGGTTCGTATGCTTTCACATGCCTGTGCTAAACAGATACCAACATACAACTTGTATAAAAGGCTTTCATTTCCACATGGATACCTTTCAAGCTCTTCCTACAACTAGCAGCCAGAATATCCCACATAAGGAACAAAAAGCTGCCAATTGTGAGTTTCTTTCTTGCACTCATCTTTAAAGCAGAAACACATCTTGCTCATGCATGGATGAGTGAATTATATTGCACTTACAGGTAGTCCTTGACTTACAACAGTTCATTTAGTGACTGGTCAAAGTTACAACAGCATTGAAAAAAGATGACCATTTTTCACACTTACGACTGTTGCAGCATCCCCATGGCTACATGATCAAAATTTGAATGCTCGGCAACTGGTTCATATTTAAGACGGTTGAAGTGTCCCAAGGTCATGTGATTCCTTGTGATCTTCGGACCATCAAAATCAATGGAGGGGCCAGATTCACTTAACAACCACGTTACTAACTTAACTGCAGTGATTCACTTAACAACCGTGGCAAGAAAGCTCGTAAAATGGAGCAAAACTCACTTAACAAATGTCTCACTTAGCAACAGAAAATTTGGGCTCAAATGTGGTCGGAAGTCGAGGACTACCTATATTTTCCAAGCCCTGTACCAGCCTACATCCATTACAATACTGAAAACTAAGCCATATTTAACAAAGCAGACATATGTCAACTTTTTGGCCTGTTACAATAAAGCAGGTTTTTAAAAAAAGCTGTAGGGTTGAAGCCTTGAGGGTTATATCTGAAGAATACACAATATCTATCATCGAAATAAGTCTTTTTTTTTAAAAAAAAATTCCTTTTGCAAACACTCTGCTCCCATGTTCACCTCCAGGGTGGACTTCCCCCAACTGAATTAAAACGTTTCTAAAGCCAGTTTACCTTTCGTACCACTTCTTCCTCCTCCTGGCGCTTTTCGTAATGGGAAAAGTCATCAAAGATGGAGGTCGTGTGCTTGTACATAGCAATAATTTTAAGCACTTGCTTCGCTTTTTCTAAGGGCACCTCCTGAGTGTCACGGGAGTTTGTGACTGGCTTGTTGTCATTGTTCTCCAGCCTGATGTGCCGAAGCTGGTTGTTGGGAACATCTTTCACAAAGATCCACTTGACGTCAAACTTCCCCTTCCATTTGTCCTGGGACCAGACACCGGCGCTGGTGCCATAGTCCACTGACGACTTCATTTCTGCCACACCACAAAAATGTCCACTGCCGTTGACGCTGAAGAGTAAATAGACTGGGCCTTTACTATTCATAGAACGGAAAGCGCTGTCCAAACGTTTGTTGCCGTGCTCTGTGCTACACCAAATGGAGTATTTGATGGAACGATGGATATCGTCCTCAGAGTAACTCTTGATGATGAACACGCGTCCGTTTTTAAGGTTCCACTCAAAATCCTTCGGATTGTAACTGTGAGCGGCTTTCAGTTTTTCGAGAACCGGGTGGGATTCGCCACCGCCGGGGATGGCATTGGCTGGGGTGTTCCCGGGCGGGTTGCTTTCGTTACCGGTTCCTACGCTTTGGCCAAAAGCTGCATTGCGGTTCCGAGGTGCCACCCATCGGTTTTGAGGGGGTGGCGGCTGAGGGTTCTGGTAGGCCAGCTGTGTCAGTGGGGGTGGCTGGGCAGGAATAGGCTGAATGATCTGGGGCTGTGGGATAGACTGAGGAGCCGGGATCTGTTGCTGAGGCGTTGGGATTTTGGGCACAGGACCCTTATTGTCCCAAGTACCTATGTCCATGTTATGCTTAATAGGTGGTGGAGGCAAAGCCCCTCCTATTACAGGCCCGCTTTTTGCTTTCATTTTGGGCTGAGGCTTGGCAGGCTTGCTAGCAATGGCAGCCCAAGAGGTGGGCTTCGAGACTTGCAAGTTGAGGTTCGATCCACCGTTGCCAGATAACACGTTCGCCATCCCAACGTTGTTTACCACCGAGCCGACTGTTTTCACAGCAGAAGTTGTGACGTCCCCGCCGATCTTCAGTCCAACCATTCCCTGTTCAATGCTATTCATCCCGGGGGCTTTATTCAAGGTATCGTTATGAAATCCTGTTTGCCCGTCCACGATCGTACCACCGAGGGAGCTGGGTGGGTAACTGTAGCTGCTTCCGTATGCCGAGTTCTGGGTCTGCTGCCCTTGAGAGCCGCTCGTTCCCCATGCGGAGAAAGGAGGGTTTTCGGGGAAAAAATTAAACCTGTGTGGATAAATGTTGTTCCCCAATCCACCAGGCTGTCCAAACACAGCATCGTGCATGAAGTGGTGATCGCCGTTACTCAGCTGTCCATAGGTTGTAAGGTATGGGATAGGAGGATCTCCTCCAGTTGACCAGGGAGCTTCACTCAGCGAGTAGGGAAAGCTAATAGAAGGCGGATAATAACTGGACAAGTAGGGATCGGTCATTGATGGATAGCTGTTGCTCTGTTAAATGACAAAGCAGCAATCTCAGATTTAGTTGTTTACATTATTTAAACTGAAAAAATATTCAGGAAAGTTCAAATCCACTCTACAACATAAAAAACAGTGGGGTCCTTGGTTTTCTCTGAGTTTGGTGATTTTCTTGAGGACATTTCATTACCAAACTAGGTAACATCGTCAATCAGAAGGGAGTGGAGTTTGCACTGATGATGTTACCTAATTTGGTAATGAAACATCGACAAGAAAACCACCAAGCACAGAGAGCACAAAGGACTCCACAGTTCAACCATCAACCACAAATATTCTCTTTTATGGATAAAGGACTGTAAATGCCTTAAATCTAAAAACATTCTCTCTTCTTAACTGTTTCCATCTCTCAAAACTAAGGCAGGACAGTTCATTCACATGGTTTCCCACCAACTGCTTCAAGGATTAATCACAAGAAACAGAGCAATTTAAGTAGACGTTTTGTTCGAAAATCTGCAGTCTGTGTGAGAAGTTATTTTTAAATTTCATTTTCAGTGCACTAATATAATGGTAGAGCTAAATTAATCTGACTGCTTTTGAACCATTCTCAAACAATATAACATTGAGGTTATATTAAACCATAGTAAAATCAAATATTTGTAAATTCTTTTGACTAAAGCATGTACAAAGTGGATTCCTCTATGCAAATTATACATTTAAAAAAACCTGAAGACTAAATGCAGACACCAGAGTATTCTCATCTACCACAACTAAGGCATATAATAAATTTGATTTATTAATCTGTCATGTTATGTATTTTCCCATAACCACATAAATTTTGGCCTTTTAAAATCATCGCTGCCTCTTCATGTTTTGTTTGCTCCCATAATTATTAATTTTCTTTACATTCCACATTCATTCTAATTCAACTTACCTATTTAAAATTAATTGCCTCACTGTCCAATTTTGCTATTTTTGAAAACATCATCCCACTTAGGGATTCCTGTTCAGTTCACCTCTAACCAGAACTAGCAGCATTATTCTTTTTCAATAGTTTCTGCAAATCTACCTTCTTTGCATGCTACATTGGTTCATTTTCTGTCCAGTCATTAAACCTTCACATTGTTTTTAAATGTTGCATCACATAAATCGGGAATCTTCATACTATGTCATGTAGTCAATGCCATCGTCACTTAATCTCTCTAAAAGCTTCTATTTAGATTTTTCTACGGCTTGAAATGCTCCCTCCTTATATATGCTTTAGAGCAGTGGTTCTCAATCTGTAGTCTGTGGACCCCTGGGGGTCCATGATGTTATCACAAGGGGTTCACGAAGCTTGGGGGCTTGCAGGGGGAGAGGGGAACTGGCCCACCACTCGTGGAAATCGAGCTGCTCACGTAGTTCGGTTACAAACAGCCGGCAGTCCAGTAGTGGGACCATAGCCTGGGAGTTGGGGACCCCTGCTTTAGAGGATTGCCCTAATCTTCAAGGTAGACCTGAGCAGTACATGGAATGTAAAATTCATTCTGCTAATGCAAGCGTTCCCAACCTATGGGCCATGGCCCACAGCTCACTAGAATGCCGTGAAGAGATTACACCCGGGCCATGGAAATGACTGGTAAACACGCATGTGCACTCCATTTGCGTGAGTGGCAAGTGCATGAGCATGCTGCTTGCGCAAATAAAGTTGTACAGTTGTGTGTGCGCTTGCCAGCTGCTCACAGAATCATTCCCTCTCTCTTCCCCCCTCCGTCGCCTATTGGTCCATCCCTCCCCCGCCTATCGGTCTACAAAGTCAGAAATGTTGAGGAACTCTATGTTAGAGGATGCTGCTGTATCACCATTGATTACACATTACTGTTTCAGAAGACTAGCATATCTTTTGAACTGGCACACACTCAAATCTTTCAAGAATATTTGGATGTGGTGTCAACCCATTCTGTAAAACTGAAGCATGTTAGTCAAGTATTGACTACAGCAAACATAGAAGCCAATCATAAGACAAGAAACAGAGTAAAAATACAGAGTTCTTATCAATAAGAACCTATCTTCCCATCCAGCAGAGGAGGTATGCTGTGGGGTCCATCTGCCAAAGAGCTACATTTGGTGGAACCCAAGAGGTGGCCCTTTTCTGCAGTGGTGCCTCAGCTTATGGAACCTCACCGCCCCATGCCATAAACCTGTTTATGTCATCAGGCTTGGGGGCCCCAAGGGAGTAATGAGGTGCTGAGTGATTCCATTGATAATATTTGCTGCTCTTTTTGCCTTTTAATAATTTTTAATTCTGTGTATTTGTATCCGTTTTATGTTTTTTATTGTATGATGCCCAGAGTCACGTTCTTTGTGAGATGGGTGATCATATAAATATGATCAATAAATAAGTCAATAAAATTTGAAACAGAAAATCCTAAAATTGGATTGCAGAGAAGATTCTTTGTAATATTACATTATTTAATAAAAATTGAAAATATCAAACCCAATACAGTCAATTCAATTTACTATTCTAAAATAGTAAAAGTTTCAACTTGAACTCACAAGAAAAATAGTTTTACTTGGGAAATGAGTACTATATAAAGATGTTATAACATTCAGGACTAACGTGGATTTACTTAAGCCAGTATTATTATTAGAAATTCAATTAGAATAATATGAATTCAACAAGAATAATATGAATGATAAGTGACCTTTGATTGTGTCTGTGCTATAATTTTTTTCCCTTTAAACAAAATTTAATTGCTTCCAAATGACATGCTTAAAACTACTTTAAAAAAACAATAAATCACTTTTCAGGCATATAGACTAACCTGATTTGACTGTCCAGAAAGGTAAGGTTCAAAATCATTGTCATGCACTGTATCCTTCTGATGAAGAGAACCATTTTGCACTGAAACAAAAGAGCTGCAATTATAACACACACACTTTGAAGTTTCAATAAAAAACTGTTTCCTAAAGCATGACAGCATACACAAATAGAACTGTGCTTATTCCATAACATTATCTATTTAGAGAAGGGGGAAAGGTCAGATTTCAACATGATGAAAAACACTTCCACGTACCCTCAAGATACCATTGTTCCTTCTAAATGACAGTTACTAAATACCTCACAAACAGGTTTTTCAACAACCAGCAACACGGTTTTGTTAAAATCAAGAGTAAGTCATAGAATGAGGAAAGGAAAGCTGGAGCATTTAGTGTAAGCAAGATGACAAATCTGAGAGGCCTTCAAGTCAACAAGGCATGCCAGAATAAGATCAATAATATGCTGAATGAATGGTCTTTATAAAACTCAACCCTGAAGGTATAACATAGATTCTGTATAGTACTTGTTAGTGGCAAGTTAGATTGATCTAAATAAGCATACTTCTTTGTTTTAGATGACACGTACCTCACTAATAATATTTGGCAACATGTAGTGGTGGTTTCTGCAACCTTTTGAATTTCATTCTAATAAGCTTTTTACATGTCCCTCAAGGTGATAACCATGGACAGCTTTTTACAAAACACAAGTTGCCATCCATGGGCTACATTCTGTCATAACAAATAATGAAGACGAATGCTAGACATCTTCTAAGGCATGCTCTTTTTTCACCTAAGGCTCCAATATAATTTTTCAAATTTTGTTTTTATCTTTTAATTTAAATTGGTTGTTTTGTTTTTCTGTATCTTTATTGCTTTATTATCCATGCCATCCAGAGTAATTATTTGACATGGACAGTTAGTTATAGGAATGTGATTAAATAGATTTACATATGTTTAGAACTATACAAGAAATTCCACAGTAAATGATATAAAAAATGCTAAGAAAAACTGATAGCTGTTAATATAAATGCATATGTATACTGCAATCATCAGAAAAGTATGAGTTATGCATATTATATTGATCATTAATATTTACATACAGGTAGTCCTCAACTTATAACCAATCATTTAGTTAACAATGGGGCTGAAAAAGTGACTTATTACCGTTTTCACACTTGAAGTTGCAGGGATACAGTATCCCTGTTGCCACATGATTAAAATTCAAACCCTTGGCAACTGGCATCTAGTTATGACGGATAGTGTCCTGGGTTCATATGATTGCCTTTTGTGACCTTCTGATCAGCGAAGTAAATAGGGAAACCAGATTCACTTAACAACTATGTTAGTAACTTAACAACTGCTGTTTCACTTAATAGCTGTGGCAAGAAAGGTCGTAAAATGGGGCAAAACTCAATTAACAACTGTCTTGCTGATCAACAAAAATTTGGAGATCAATTGGTTGTCAAGGAGTACCTGCGTAGTTGAGTTGTGCTAATTAAATTTTAGCTTATGGAATCAAATTTACTCTAGTGCTATTGCACTGAGGAACAATTTAATTTTATGTTATTTCATTTTGCATATGTAGTTTATACCGTATAACAGTTCATTTAGTGAGTGTTCGAAGTTGCAACAGAAATGAAAAGTATTTATGACTGTTTTTCACATTTACGACCATTGCAGTATCACTGTGGTCATGTGATCCAAATCCAGATGCTTGGTAAATGACTCATATTTATGACTGTTGCAGTGTCCTGGGGTCGTGTGAATCCTTTTTGTGACTTTCTGACAAGGTAAGTCAATCGGCAAGCCAAATTCACTTAAGAACTGTATTACTAACTTAACTAGTGAGTCACTTAACAATTGTTGCAAAAAAGGTCATAAAATCGGGCAAACTGACTTAACTGTCTTGCTTAGCAACAGAAATGCTGAGCTCACAAATAATCAAGGACTACCTGTACACGTATATACTACAAATACATGAGGTTAAAAATTCTTGAAAAGTTAAAATTCCACAGTATCTTTAAATGTGAAACATTGCTTTGAACATGTTACCATAGTTTTGCATTTTGATGCTAAAATGTCACGATTAGTTTGCTATTGCTAAGAATAATGTACTAATTATATTCACATTCACAGCATATTGAGCAGGATTGGCAATTTTGACATTAATCTGCAATACTGTCTTTCAGGAACTTTCCCATCAAATATTGCTATTTCAGGTATAATCTCTACATCTTGCACTCCCAAACAAGTTCAACTTTTTGGAAGAAGTGCTCCAAAAATAGCTTCAGTGGAAAAAGAGGGATGATGTGTCAAGTCGTATGATTTATAATCTCATAATGTTCCAATGACAGAAGAGGGAGTTGCAATTGCAGTACAAAATTATAACCATCTTGGAAATTTACTATTTTTTAATGTTTCTTAAGAGAAAAAAAATAACATTCTTTCAAAGAGTACTTTCTGACTTTTAAAAAGGGAAAGGGCATGAGTAACAAATGCTTGCAGAGAACATTGTTTTAATTTTGGAATTTTAAGTTTGTTATAACTTGCTTTGTGAGGTTTTTATTCCGAAAGGAAGTGCAGTAATTTAATACATATAAGATTTAAGATGCAATTCTAGATAAGAATTTATATATAGGAATCAACCTGATAGTTATAAAGAAATAACAAAAACATAGGCTTTTCATTTTTTTAATGTATCACTTACAACTAAACATTTGCATGCATACATTCAGATAAATCTACTTTCAGAAGAACTATCTTTAAGATCATAACTTTTCTTACCTTTATTATCCTGACCTTTCGCTCTCTGTCATGCCACAGCACAGGGCAAAATAAAAGAGAACAAATATGTCATTTGTTGAAACCTCAGGATAAAGAAAACGTCCATTTACTGAAATGTGTAACAATGATAAAATATTGTATTTCATACTCAAGACATATTCAAGAGTCTACTTGGATACATTTATTTATTTATTTATTTATTCACATTTATATGCCGCCCCTCTCCATAGACTCAGAATATAAACTATTCTCA
>JANHFO010002885.1:57664-69628 GCA_032468095.1 Pareas carinatus | reverse complement strand
ATGGTGCAGTGGTTAAAAGCGGTACTGCAGGCTATTTCTGCTGACTGCCATCTGCCATTAGCCATCAAAAGTTCAGCGGTTCGACTCTCACTGGCTCAAGGTTGACTCAGCCTTCCGTCCTTCTGAGATCGGTAAAATGAGGACTCAGATTGTTGGGGGGGGGCAATAGGCTGACTGTGAAAACCGCTTAGAGAGTGCTGTAAAGCAGTGGTTGCCAACCTTTTGGATCTCAGGGACCACGAAATTCATACTTTTCAATCCTGTGGACCACTAATATTAATTTTTTCAAAAAGATACATATATTTGTAAAACGATCAGAGAACTTCCTTTTCCTTAATATGAAAGGCAGCTATTTAATGTAACAAAATTTTAAAAGCTTATTTAATTATAACAAAACCATAATTGCTGATTTAATCATAACAAAACCTTTAAAGGTTGTTTAATTGTAGCAAAATAATTAAAAGTTGGCTTAATTATTGCAAAATAATTGAAGTTTAAGTATTACACATTTTAGCATGATATTTTTTCCTGCTTGAGAGACAGAGAGACATGCAGATACACACACACAGAGAGAATGAGAGACAGACACACAGAAAGACAAGCAGACAGACACACACGCAGAAAGAGACAGAGGCAGAGAGAAAGAGAGAATGAGACAGAGAATGAGAGATACACACACACACACACACACACACAGAAAGAGACAGAGAGAGAAAGAGAATGAGACAGAGAGAATGAGAGACAGACACAGAGAGAGAGACACACACACACAGGAACCATACAACTATACAAAAAAATTCAAATAATCTCTAGATTTTTCTGTGGACCACCAACATTTTCTCATGGCCCACTGGTGGGCCCTGGCCCACAGGTTGGTGGCCACTGCTGTAAAGCACCGTTAAGCGGTATATAAGTCTAAATAATAAATACGATAATACGCGCCTATATGACATTTGCATTCCCAACACTTATCGGATGCCCCTTTAAACATTTTTGCCGTTTTAAATGGTGCCGTGTGCTATCGGCAAAGCATCTTATATATAATTTTCCTTTGTATGCTGCTGAACATTTAGAGAACACAGGTGCACATGGAAGTGAGGGCTTATTTCACTCCTTCCTCCTGAACGAAAGAACAGAATATAAATCTGACAGGGAAAAATAAGCCAATTAGCTAAAAATAAATGCATTTGTGAACAAAGAGGGGATGTTGCTATGTCTGCTCAGAGATATATTCCGTTGGCGCCCAACTTCCCTAGGTTAACACCAGTGAGGCGTGTTGCACGTTCCACCGTGAGACAAAAAAACTCTGTGTTTGTAGTTTTAATAGATGTCCTCTTTCTGTGATTTCATTTTGATGTCATCGTTTTCTACAGAAGCTCTGGGGGACCACCGCAGAATACTGGCCCCACTTCCGATAAAGCGTTTGAAGACTGGCTGAACGATGACGTTGGTACCTATCAAAGGTAAACCTTTAACGTGGAATTCAGCAAAAGGCCTTGAAGAATCTTCTTCTTTTTTAAAAAAAATGCCTTCAAATCAGTTTTGACACAGAGAAACTGCCTGGACAAATCCTTGCAGTTTCCTTGGCAACTTTTTTGGAAGCGGTTAGCCATTGCCTCCTACCTAGGGCCAAGAAACAGGGACTGGCTCGTGGATTTGTGTCTGAGGTGGGACTAGAACTCCGCTCTCTCAGTTTCTAATCTGTCGCGTTTAGCCACTACACTGATGTTTCTCACCCTCGACAACTTTAAGGTGTGTGGACTTCAACTCTCAGAATTCCAGGGAATTCTGGGAGCTGAAGTCCACACACCTTAAAGTTGTCGAGGTTGGGAAACATTACCCTGCACTGCACTCTTGCAGCACTTTAAAGATCAACAAATGTATTTTGATTATAAATAGCTTATCCTTCCTTCCTTTTGTTAACACTGTTAATGAGGAGGGTGTTCTGTGACAGGATGATTGTACTTTATAAGAGGATGACATGATGGATGTACTTACGATTGTGAATTGTATTTGCGATTAAGATCGCGGTTGTCGATTGCAGCTTATATGTAGTTGACAAGATGAATGTACTTTATAACTATGAATGTATATATATATACAAATGATTATGCTTATATATACAGATGATTATGAATGTATCTTTGATTGTAATCACAGTTTGCTTATTGTACATAGGTAGGCATTGAGCATGTACACCGAAGACAAATTCCTTGTGTGTCCAGACACACTTGGCCAAATAAATTCTGATTCTGATTTTGTGTTCCAATTCAGCGGCCAAGAGAATCGCTATGTCGGGTTTGGGAACACAGTCACTCCTCCAAAAAAGGAAGATGACTTCCTCAATAATGCCATGTCTTCTCTCTACTCAGTAAGTCAAAATTTTTCATACATTTGCTAATTCAGGACGTTTTGCTGTCCTGTCACTTCTAAGGGTTGTTTTTTTTAAGAAGAATAAAATTAGGAACCTTAAAACGATCGAATGATTTTATTCCTGTCTGGAGTAAAAGTTGAAAAAGTTTTAGTTTTAGATTATTTCAACCATGGCGGTACAACTTTGAAAAATGAAAAATTCAGGATTTGGCGGGATAAAGGTGTGGATAAAGGTTGGATAAAGTCTTTGTGTGTGCATATATTTCCTGACACACCAAATAAAAGTGATAGTTAATAGAATAGCATTAAAGAGACCCTGGCGGTCTTCTAGTCCAACCCCCTGCTCAAGCAGGAGACCCTATACCATGTCAGACAAATAGCTGTCCAATCTCTTGTTAAAATCCTCCAGTGATGGAACACCCACAACTTCTGGTGGCAAGCCGTTCCACTGCTTAATTGTTCTCACTGTCAGGAAATTTCTTCTTATTTCTAGATTGCTTCTCTCCTTGGTTAGTTTCCATCTGTGGCTTCTTGTCCTGCCTTTAGGATAGGTGGACCCCCTCGTCTTTATGGCAGCCCCTGAGATATTGAAACACTGCTATCATGTCACCCCTGGTCCTTCTCTTCATTAAACTAGACATACCCAATTCCTGCAACCGTTCTTTGTAAGTTTTAGTCTTCAGCTCGCTAATCATCTTTGTTGCTCTTCTCTGCACTCTTTCTCAAGTCTCAACATCTTTTTTATATCTGGTGGCCTAAAATTGGATCCAGTATTCCAAGTGTGGTCTTGCCAAGGCATTATAAAACGGTACTAACCCTTCCCCCGACCTTGATTCTATCCCTCTGTTAATGCAGCCTAGGATTGCGTTGGCTTTTTCGGCAACTGCAGCACACGGCGGGCTGATATTTAAGTGACTCTCCCAAGATCCCTCTCGCAGCTACTGCTCTAGAGCCAAGTTTCACCTAATCTGTACCTGTACATTTGTCTTTCCTGGCCTAAGTGTAAAACTTTACTTTTCTCACTACTGAATTTCATGTTGTTAGATAGGGCCCAGTGTTCAATTCTGTTGAGATCCATCTGAATTTTGAGCCTATCTTCTGGGGTGTTTGCTACCGGCTTGACATCATTGCCAAATTTAATGTTTATCCCTATCTAATTAATCACTATTCCTAGTTTACAAGATTGCACTAATTTGTTCCATATGATGAGAGAGTAATACAACAACGTTGGTATTAACTGAAGGAATGTGTCATGGTATTAACCTTTCTTACTTCCCTAAAGGAATTTCAGTAAACACTGAATCAATAGCTGGGTGCCTGAAATGGAAAATACGTTTCAGATAACTCATTTGCATCCTGATCAAGCATATCGGAGCAGTTCTGCTTCAGCAGAAATAAAACCCAGGATGTTTCAGTTCAAGCTTTTGAACAAAACCAAATTTAAAGGGAACATAGGAAGATAGTACAGGTCGTCTCCCCCACTACCGTAATGGAGCCTGCCCATCATGGTTGTAAATCATAAAATGAATCATTCGTGTGACTGAATCAATTTTACAGTCTTTGTGTGGCAGTCGTTAAGCCAACATGACGGTCATTAAGCGAACCCATTATTTGCTATGGGCTGGTTTTTTTTTTGCCAAAAACCAGAATTAAATGTCAGTTTTCAGCAAAAAACCGTAAAACCAACCACGTAATCATGGGATGGTGGAAATGGCGGTAAATGTGGGGTGGTTGCCACGCACCTGACATGTCATGTGATTGCAGGGGACCCCTTGGCCATCAGAACTTTAGAACTAGGTCATAAGTATCCCTGGAGAGGTCCGTCGTTCCTTCAAACAGACACTAAGTGCCCGGTCAGTTCCTCATCTCACCACTTCTCTCCTCCCTCCTACTCCATTGCTGCCATTGAGAGCCACACCTATGGCCTAGGACCTGGGCATTAGTATTTGAATATAGATTGTTTTAACATTCCTTTTTTTTACTGTGTTTTTAATCTAGGTGAAATGTTAACATATATTGCAAGTCCGCGTATGATATGCCGTGCACTAAATAGATAAATCCACACCTACCCTGTTTCCCCGAAAGTAAGACATCCTCTGAAAATAAGACCTCCCCGATAATAAGGCCTCGGACGTCCGGTTCTGGGCGGCTTTGGTGGAAAAATAAGGCATCCCCTGAAAATAAGACCTAGCGCATCTTTGGGTACAAAAATTAATATAAGACAGTGTCTTATTTTCAGGGAAACACAGTAACTTTCCTCAGCGAGTCATACCCTTTATGGGATTCAAACCTGGACTAGATGACATGTTAGGCTAATGTTATACAAAATTCCAAATAATTACTATGTTCATATCAAATAGTATTCGATGTAGGTACCTATAATCACTATCTTGCAAATAGCTTCACAAAATGTTGACAGTATTGCTTGTATTATACATTTTGAATTATGGAGGAAATATGTATCTGTATGTCCCACTACCATGCGTGTGCATACAGACATGTATGTATCTATCTCTTTATAGCCATTTTTGTCTAGTCATCCCAAACTCAATTTTAATTGCCATAACAACCTAGGCTGTTTGCATAGGTATATTATAATAAAAGCTTATCAAGGCTCTATAAAAATAAAGTTATGCAACTCAAAGGTTAAGCATATTGGGTCATTTCACAAAAGTAATAAAGCTGACTTATTGTTGGTACTAGAATGGGTTGTATATAAGCTATTAGAACTCAGAAAAATGAGTTTCTGAACATGTCCATCCTATTTTCAATTCAGATGTAAAATTAGCAAAATAATAAAAAGTGTTGTTTTTTCAAAGTGCTTAGTTTATTACATACAAGGAGCTTGTAACTTATTTTCTTGCTTGTACGATTATATCCTGAGCACTTGGGACAGCATTCTCCAAGTCCTCGAGATTTAAAACTTCACTGCCATGTGAAAAATTTGAGTTCCAGATTGTAATTGAGCAGTCATCAAGCAGGAAAGAAAGAATGCTTTTGTGTCTCAGAGTGTTCCTCCAGACATTCTCATTATCCTAGCATCAATTGTTTTCTCTGTAGTGGAACAATTAGTATTTGTTCCTTCCAGTGTTCTTCCTCTTTTCTTCCTATCTATTTATTTTAGTGTGAATTGGGGAAAGCTCAGGTGGCTAATGATTAGTGACAATGAGTAGGTGCAGGAGACAGAAAAACATACCTAAACTTTGATTACTAGTTTTGTGTTTTAGAAAACCAGCCACACAATTTTTCTGTCCCAAGAATTACTGTTCATTCATGGGGAGGGGATAGATTATATTAGAGAATTACGCAGTTGAAGATCAAAGTTGGACAGGTGAGGATGCTCAAGTAGGTATCCTGGTCTCATCTGATATCCTTGTGTGGGAATTAAAAAGAAACTTGGGTAATAAGTTCATAATATCTAATAGGCGTGAGGGGAAGGAATTATAGTTGTCTGATAAAATAATATGAGTTGCAAATTCAAACTTGGTGCAATGAAGAAAAATAATTTAGTAAAAGAGTGTGGGAAACCAAGATCACAGAAAAACATGCAGAAAGAAGATGCTCTTGTTTTCTAAAGTATCTGCATAATAATAGATACTTGTATTAATCTCACAAGTAGCAGATCACATATTATCAATATGGCTGGACAGGAGGATCAGTGAGTTAGCTTTTGTGAAAACGTAAATTAGAATTTAGCTAGTCTTGTAAATTTATGATGTATATATTGAAAACAAATCAATTTTACTTCCTTTCAATTGTTTGTTTATTTAGATTTATATTTATATTTCCTTTCAATTGCCCAAACTGGAAATAACCTGGGAACTTTCTTCAAATTCTTCTGAGAATTTAAATTTGATTATATATTATTTTAATCTTGCCAAGAGAACAGGCTTGGTTTCAATTAAAAATGGTCACTTTGGAGAAACCTTCCCCAGTGTGATGCTTTCTGGAGATGGTTTCAAACTCCTTGGTAACATTGGCGCATGTGGAAGTTGAAATACAATATATCTGGAAAGCAGAATTACTGAAGGCTACTCTGGAAGCATTTCAAGATTCCTGTCCTTCCTCTGTAACATTTAGCAACACCATGTCTATGGCATTGAGCATTGCTCAGTAATCAACAATATGAAGGGAAGTTTAAGAAAATGCACCATGTAGTATTGTCACATGTCATAAGCTGTTCCTTAAATTATGAAAGAAAATTTGACCTGTTTTAATTGTAGTGACACATTTTTCAGTACAGATGTGTCACATTTTGTTTCCTGTGGTTTTTTTTATAACAGTTGGTGAGACAATTAGGCTGAAGGTACTTTGCTCAACAAGCTATGTGACTGAACAAAAATAAGAATTATGCTCTTGTGAATATAAACTCAGATTCCTAAACACTTTTGGAACATACATGTTCATTGTTGATTTTTTTTGTATCAGAGAGGTATACATAGAATAACAGACCCAATTAATCCTGTCCAAGTTCAGGTTAACAAAATATTTCATGAAAATTTCAGTCCAACCCATATGAAATCTCCCTCTTTTTCTACCCACATGCAATTCTAATTGTAAAATTATAAGTGATTCTTTTATTACCCACTGGTCTCTTTCTGTAAATTTCCAGTGGTCCACCTTTGAGAAACAGTTTGGTGTAGTAGTTAAGGCATTACGCTAGAACCTAGGAAACAGGAAATTCTAGTCCTGCCTTGAACGCGAAGCCTATCTGAGTGACCTTAGGTGAGCCATTTTTTCCCTCAGTCCTAGAAAGAAAATGGTATGGACAAACCACTTCCAAAATCTTGACAAGAAAACTGTGGGGACTACACTAGCAGGCCCACCCTCTGGTGCTCCAGCAGGTTGCTCTTGAGCGCCTCCGTGCTCCGGTGGGCTGGTTGGCAACCACTGCCGTAAAGCTAGGTGATAAATTTAGTATTCAGTGTATCATCAAAAGAAGTGCATCTGATCTTCTGGATATACTTTTTTTTACCAACCAGAGGGAAGTTTGGAAATAACTGTGGTAAACCATAATTAAATTACAGACTTTGCCTCCAGTACTGTTTTACGGTTTGCACAGTTCAGGGATTCATACCTTGCTTTTTCCACTAGAATTTTCGTATTGCAGGCCTCCTCTCTAATTCTTTTTTGATACATCTTGCAGTATGTCAAAGGGAAGACTGTAGTTAGCAGAGTTAACTAGTGAACATCAAGAAATGCCTTTTAAAATGTATTTTTGGAGTTGATAACTTAAAAGCAGACAATTACTCAATTGCACAATATTTACAAGAAAAGACATCGGTGGCCATTATTTTCAATAGTGTTTTTTTTAGGTTACAAAGCCCTGGAAGGAATGAATTAGGCTACTTTTGGAAGAACGATTACAATTCTGAAAATAATAAATGTGCTCAGAAATGCTCAGAAGAATGAGTAGCTCAGATGAGTAAGCTATGTTACAAAACATACAGTAACACTGAAAGTACGGCAAGTGTTGTAAGGACTCAAGTGATACATCCTTGAGCAATGATGGCGAAGCCAAAGCTTCATATATTGTGATGTTGACTTGTGGAAAAGTCTAGAGCAAATGTTTATGCCACATGGTGCTTTGAATTCAGTTCCCAAAAGATTTATTGGAGTACCCGTAGGCACAAATATAGTATCTATCTGCAGTTTTTTTTAAAAAAAGCTGCATAAGATTTGCAAAAACAACTGATTAAATAGGCAACTGCAATAATGACCATTTCTGTAATAATTAGAACAGAAAAATCTCCACATTTGCTTAAGGTTTTTGAAAACAGTAAAGATGACTTGGCTAACCAGATTGTGACAATGAGGGCTTCTCATACTTCACTGCATTATAATTGGTTTGAATGATGGCTAATTGAATAACTACAATGGCCAGGCAGACATTATTTATTTATTTATTTATTATCAGATTTATATACCGCCTTTCTCCCCAAACGGACCCAGGGCAGTGTACAGCCAATAAAAGCAGAGAATATACAGATTACAAAAGTTTAAAAGCAGTTTAAAAGAAATATTTAAAGTGGCTGAAGAATTTTTAAAAATTCAAAAATTATGCATATTAAACAAGCTTAATAAAATAATCAGCTGACAAACAATATTGAGGTTCTGATCATTCTCTAGTAGGGCCATTAAGCTTTTTTAAAAAAAAAATGAGGAAAAGATTCTGAAATTATTTTTAAAAATCTGATCATGCTTGTAAAGGCAAAGCTTAAGTGCTATCAAAACTCACTTCAAGGCTTTGGGCCCCACTTTCTCTGTGCAATCTCCACTAGATTTAAGAACCTGTGATAGGTGGGATTAAAATTTAACAATTAAAAGAGGAATTTGATTTCTTGCCCAGTTGATTTAAGTAAATTTATTACAATGATTCCTGTGTTTTACTCCCAAGGAACAGCTGTTTGGAATCATGTGGGTTATTTCAAAGATCCAGAGGCAATTTGAACAGACCAGATTCTGCATCCACTCTAATCTCTACAGTAACACCATCCTACTACAAATCTGAGGTCTAGTTCACTGTGGGCTCTCAACTAGAAATTGCAGCCATTGTTCTAATTTATTCGAGAACCAAGTTAGAAGAATAGCAAAGATCCCGTATAAAATTAACTAGTCAAAAACCAAGCACTCCAAGATCTTCATCCAATGCTCTAGTTCCCTCTGGACAGGCTGGGTTGAAATTAATGCAGGGATGGCATGTATAAATCTCAGGCTACTTATGGTTCCCTGTCTTATGTTTACAACTTCTAAAACTTCTGAAGATCTGAATTCAGCAGCAAAAAGGATAAAGATTCAGTCTTGCTGGAAAATCAATTTATTGTAGTATGGTACTCTTTCTTTTGTTCAACTTGAGTTTTCAAACATTTCACTTAGTCATTTATCACATTATCTTTTATTAAAGACAGTGTAAATGCAGTTACTCATACTTGGGTAAAGATTACTCTGCTATCAAATAAGACATTGGGAAGCTGAATGATTTTTCTCTTCAGTATGTTTTGTGAATGCAGCCAGTGTGGTAGGACAAAAAGGGATCTAGCAAATTGCCAAGGTAGGGACGAATAAAAAATTCCTTCTGGTGATCAGTCTTCTTAGGGATTCTTCTTCATCAGCAAATTGATTGACAGTCATAGTAAAGATATAGAAGCAGATTACTTACCTGTTGAGGAGTTAACTCATGGAATCTGCAAAGGTATCAACATTTCATATGCTTAGAGAAACCTGTCTTTATCTAAAGGGAAAATGGGCTCCAAGATTGTAATGTCAGTCCCTTTAGACTGATCTCTTTTTGCATTACAGTTCTTGGAAATCTTAATATTTCCCTTTAATATGATTCAGCAGTGTTTCAGCAGTATGTCGTGTAGCGGCTAAAGTGCTGGGCTAGACAGAAGATTAATCCTCCCTTAACCATGAAAGTCGACTGAGATATGTTGGAGTCACTCCCCCAGCTTAGGAATCACAGCCCTGAGTGCTGGATCTTGTTCTTCCCATTGAGATGGCTCTTCTTCAAGACTTCTCTTGTACTTTGGTAGTACTTGACTGTTGCTGTCTTTCTTACCTTCTCATTGTGTATTCCATGTGACTATGGGATAGCAAGGTACTCATAACTGGTCTCTGCTATATGGGCCAGGGATAGTTCCACTCCATCCTCTCTTGATTACCATCAGGCCATACTTCTTCAGTCCAAAGGATATCTCAATACCCTCACTGTAGATTTGTGCCAGGTGGATCAGTGAGTCAATGTCATCAATGTACAGCTTATTGACATCCATGTAGAAGAAGTGTCTGATAGTAGTTGCAGTCTTGAACATATATCTATATCTAGTTTTTGTGGGTTATCTGACAGGGGGAGCTCAGGTTCACACAGAACAACAGTGAGGACAGTGCGTCACTTGGCATATGCCTCATTTGAGGTCATTTGTTTTGAACTGTCTTGAGTTGACTTCTATTGTGGTGTTCTACAATCCCATATAGTTCTTGAGGAAGGTCCTTAGTGTCCTGCTGGCTTTGTATATCTGTTGTTTACAGCTATCTACATACCACTTTAAAAAGACATTCAAAAAGCCCAAAAAGAAACAAAAACCCTTCCTTACCAGCAATCAGTACCTGCATGAGCAAAAATTAACACCAGGATTAGCACTAGAACAACAATCAAGGAGTAGACAATATCCTGATCAAGGAACTACCAGTGCAAACAAGTTAACAGTAAAGCCTAATCAAGGAACCGCCAACATCACTCTCACCAAGACGGACAGGGTAAACCATTAGTATATATAATAAGAGCAAACCCTACTTGCTTACTGGCACCGATGATGTTATCTAATATGGTAATGAAACGTCTTCAAGAAAACCCAAGTTCAGAGAATACCAGGAATCCCTCAATTCAGCCCTGAGCTACAAATATTATCTTCTCTTGGTACATACACATACATATATGCATTCAAGTCAATGTTAACTCTTGGCGCCTGCCTTGACACATCCCTGCAGTTTTCTTGGCAAGATTTCAGAAGTGGCTTGCCCTTGTTTTCTTCCTAGAGCTGAGAGATTGATCAGTTCACGGTCACCTAGCTGGATTTGTGCTTAAGGCAGAATTAGAACTCATAGCCTGCCAGTTTGTAGCTAGTGCCTTAACTATTACAGCAAACTGATTCTTTAATAAAAATTAGCTATTAATCAAGTTGGTATCAAGCATCCAGAAATTTATTCTAAATATTGCCAAAGTGTGAGACAAGGAAGTAAGAGAGAAACTGGGTGCATCTGTAATCTGTGCCTTGTTATGGAGAAAACACTAAACACTTCATTAAACACACACATACACGCACACACACACACACACACACACACACACTTACTGTAGATATGAGGCAAACGGTGGAGAACCAGTAAATCCGAATCTGCCCAAACACTTCTAAGAGCCTTTGTTAGGACTTATTTAGTGGCGATATGGGCGGCAAAATGACCATATTTTTTTGCTCTTATTGCATCCGCTGACTCTCGCCCAGCTGCCCTATTTAGAGTAACTCACTCTCTCCTTAATGTTGAGGGAGCGAAGGAGCCCTTGCAGGGCAGAACTGAGAAGTTTGCACACTTTCTGTGAGATAAAATTGCCCAGATTCAGATGGACCTGGACTCTGATTGGGCAATACCAACCGAGACGACAGAGGCGGGTCTTAGTCCTGTTGTGTGAGAGGAGTTTGAACCAACGACTCCTGAGGAAGTGGACAAGGCTGTAAGGGCGATGAGTGCCTCCACCTGTTTATTGGACCCATGCCCATCCTGGCTGGTTTTGGCCAGCAGGGAGATGGCATGAGGCTGGCTCCAGGCTTTAATCAATGCAGACTTGAAGGATGGGTCGTTCCCGCAGCCTTTAAAGGAAGCAGTTGTAAGGCCCCTCCTCCCTGGATCCAGCAGAATTAAAGAACTTTTGTCCAGTATCCAACCTACCCTTTGTGGGAAAGGTTGTAGAGTACCACCAGTACGCTGATGACACTCAATTGTACATTTCCACTCCAGTCCACCCCAGCGATGCCGTCGAGGTCATGTCCCGGTGTCTGGAGGCGGTGCGGGTCTGGATGGGGTGCAATCGACTCA
>JANHFO010002883.1:163733-175969 GCA_032468095.1 Pareas carinatus | reverse complement strand
TGGTACTCCATCCCAAAGCCACAGATGATCTCACCCAGCGGCTTCATATAAATGTTGAACAGGAGAGGTGAGAGGACTGACCATTGTGGCACCTCACACATGAGATGCCACGGCATCGACCTCTGCCCTCCTGCCAACACTGTCTGCGACTGGTCAGAAAGGTAGGAGAAGAACCACTGCAAAACGGTGCCTCCCACTCCCAACCCCCCCAACCGGTGCAGCAAAATATCATAGTCGATGGTATTAAAAGCTGATGAGAGGTCTAACAGGATCAGGATAGAGGTGCAACCTCTATCCTGGGCCCTCCAGAGATCATCCACCAACCTGACCAATGCCGTCTCGGTGCTGAACCAAGGCCTGAAGCCGCACTGGAGTGGATCCCAGATAGACAGTTTCATCCAGGTACCGAGGGGACTGTCAGGCTACAAAACTCTACAACCTTCACCACAAAGGGAAGATTGGAGACGGGATGGTAATTATTTAGAACAACTGGGTCCAGTGAAGGCTTCTTGAGCAGGGGCCGCACCACCGCCTCTTTCAAAACGGCCGGGATGACACCCTCCTCTAAAGAAGCATTCACAATGCGCTGGAACCAGCCTCGTGTCGTTTTCTGGGAGGCCAGCACCAACCAAGAGGGGCACAGGTCCAGTAAAAGTGTGGTTGCCTTAAGTCTCCCCAGGATCCTGTCCATGTCCTCGGGGGCAACAGTATCAAACTCATCCCAACAAATATTATCAAGACCGGCATCCGTCACTCCGTCTGGGCTAACCCAGTTGGAGTCCAAGCCATCCCGGATCTGTGCGATCTTCTCTTGGAAATAACCTCTAAACTCCTCCACTGAACCCTGAGAGGGGTCGTCCCACCCCTCCAGGTGAAGGAGGCAGCGCCTCCCCAAACAGGGCAGCAGGGCGGTTATCCATGGATGCGACCAGAGCGGAGTAGTTCTTCTTAGCCACCCTGATCGCACCCAAGTAGGCCTTTGTAAAGATCCCAAGAGAAGATTGATCAGAAACAGAGCAGCTGGATCTCCAACTGCTTTCTAGACATCTTTTCCGGCGTTTCATCCCCCTCAGCTCCTCGGAAAACCAGGGAGCTGGGGTGAGTCAGCGTCGGGTCAGAGGCCGCAAAGGCATGACCCAATCAAGGGCACCACCAGCTGCCTTATTCCAGGTGGCCGTGAGCTCCTCGGCCGAGTCGTGAGTCCAGGCTTCAGGAAATGGCCCAAGCTCCATCTGGAACTGCTCAGGGTCCATCAGGCGCCTGGGGCAGAAACATTTAGTCTGTTCCGCCTCCCTGTGGCAGGGTGTGACGATGGGGAAGGCCAACCAAAGAAGACAATGGTCCAACCATGACCAGGGCTACACAACTATCTCCCCTAAATTTCAGCCATCTAACCATTGTTCAGAGGTAAAAACCAGAACCAGCGTGTGTGTCCCTGAGTGTGTGGGTTCCTGAATTAGTTGGGTCAGGTCCATGGCCGTCATGGTGGCCATGAACTCCCATGCCACTTCCTGTGCCTCACCCGCAGATGACAGGTTGAAATCCCCCATAACTATAAGCTTAGGGGTCTCATCCACCACCTCGGCGATGATATCGAGTAGCTTGGTCAGGGCCGCTGTCACGTGGGAGGGAGCCAGGTACGCGATCAGCACACCCCTCTGCATCCCAGGGCTCCACTTCACCAGGAGGGACTCACAACCGGTCATCTGAGAAACAGTGGCTTCCCTTGGTAGGAACTCCTCATTAATTAAAATCACCACACCCCCGCCCCTTCCCTGGGCCCACAGTTGATGGAAAGCACAGAAATCTGGTGGGCACATCTCAACAAGGGGAACTCCCCCTTCCTGACCCAATCAGGTCTCTGTGATACCTGCCAGGTCTGTTCCCCCCTCCTTAACTAGGTCACAAATGAGGGGGACCTTATTAACCATGCACCAGGCATTACACAACATCAACCGAAAGTCCAGGGCCTGACAGCCTGTGCCACCCAGGTCATTGGAAGAGCATTGGGGGTTGGCACATGCCACCGCCGACATATGTCAAAGACGTGAGCCCTTTACCAGATTTGGCTCCTGCTATATCTGTCCCTCCCACACACCACAGAGATGTTTGAACTACACCATCCTGGGTACTCCCCCTTACGACCCCCGGTGCCTTCCCGCCTTGCCGTGGTCTTCGCCCTGACCTTGTCCTGGCCTCAATAGTGGCCTCCCACACTTACGAACCCGCACACCCAAACCCCTTAAAACACGATTTAAAAAGCCAATTAAAAACCCCCTTAATTTGGACTTGGCCGCGTGCCACCTCTCGGGGTTCCATGACCCATCATCAAGGTAGGTCCTAGATAGTGCAGCGGGCCAAACCTGCAAGAGGGGGAAATCTCGCAGAGCATGGAGATTCGATGGGCGATACATAGAGTCAAACAGAGAGAGACTTCAAGAGTGTATAAATACAGAGTGAACCCCACTGCCTTCTAACACTGAGGGTGTTACTTAGCCAAGTAATGAAATGTTTGCACAAAAACAGCAAAGCTCAGAGAGCATCAAGAACTCCACAAAGAGCAATATGCAATAAGTCATATTAGATTTGGTCATTGTGCGGGAAATCTTTAGTACTTCCTTTTATAGGGAAGGGGCATATAAGAGGCAAAAATTATCTAATTCAAAATCTGCTGAAAGAGCCCAGGTAGTAGGAATGGATACTGATACTTATCACTATCACTTTAACTTTTGAATTGTTGCTGTAAATGTTGAACCTTGTGGACCAATGCTCTGTCTTGTTTAAAACAACTTCATGTGTTTGTATGATGGCGTTCATGTGGTACAGCTAAAGTTAAACATTTTTAGGAAGAATTATGTGACTAGAACTCATCTAAATAGTTTGCCTGAAATTGACCAATGTATCTTTTCTAACCATGCAGAGATGAACTAACTTTAGAAGTGCAAATTAAAAACTCTCTTCTGAGAGAAGCTAATACCAACATCATTCTCCCCCTACTTTTATTGGAATAAACAACAACAATACTCTGAAATTCTTCCACCAACCAAGAACAAAAACTTGGCAAATCCATTATAGTCTATAATGTAGATATTCAGCAGCAGCATTTTTAAATCTCAGTCAGTGACCCTTTTCTGGTTAAGTGCTTACTAATGAAAACTGTACAATTTGCTTAATAGAGTTTTAAGTATTATACAAAGATTTTGTGTGTGAAATTAAGGAGTTGAGAAGTTCTGATTCATGCCTACTTGACTGCATACATTTGTGAGTGAGTGATGCATATTTGACCTGCCATAAATTGGCACCCTTTGGACTTGCCAATCACAGATAATGCAAATGCAGCCTAAGAATCAAGTTTCCTGTACATGCAAATACAGTATATAAAAAGCAGATAGTTGGGCTAACTCTATTTTGATATCTTACTCTTTAATTAAATTGTAATCCACCTGAAGGAAAATCCTTCTTGTAACTAGGGGGAAAAACGTATCTGTCCCATTTGTGTTTTTAGATCTGCTGATTGGGTTGGTGAATCTGTAAAACATTTTTGTTTTTAGAATCATGGCTCAGAGCATATCATGAGCAGTTAAATTGTGTAATAATTAATACACAGAGGCAGAATGGAGCACTAAAGCTTGTTCTGCTTACTCAAATGGGAAGGTCGCTTATGGATTTAGAAATGTCTTTGTTTTATTTCAAAGAGTCTTTAATGGAAATGTCTGCTTCAATTGTAACTCTAGCATGAGATCCATCTAACCTTTTTCTGTGCACTTTGTTCTTTCTCTTCCCTTCTGTAGAACCATGTAAAGAAAGCTGCTGTGGCAGGAGTCGCACACAGGGAGTTTTGAGATATATGCTCCCTTTCTTCCTTGCTCTTCTCCACAGGATGGAACAGAGAAAGCTCTGGCCTCGGACATGGGACTCCGATGGCTGGTCAGTGGCCTTGGTGTTTCTTTTCTTAGTCTTTTCACAGAACATCAGCAGTACTCCTGTCTATAATACGTTTCATCCTGAGAACCGTGACTGGACTTTCAATCACTTGACAGTTCATCAGACAACTGGAGCAGTCTATGTGGGAGCCATCAATCGGGTTTACAAGCTGTCTGGAAACTTGACTGTCTTGGTAGATCACAAGACGGGACCGGAGGAGGACAACAAGTCTTGCTACCCACCACTTATTGTGCAACCCTGTACTGAGATCCTAACTCTGACAAATAATGTCAACAAGCTCCTGATCATTGATTACTCAGAAAATAGGCTGCTGGCCTGTGGGAGTCTCTATCAAGGAGTCTGTAAATTGCTGCGCCTGGATGACCTCTTCATATTAGTAGAACCATCTCACAAGAAAGAACACTATCTTTCCAGTGTTAACAAGACTGGCACTATGTACGGAGTTATAGTTCGTTCTGAGGGAGAAGACGGGAAGCTGTTCATTGGCACAGCAGTGGATGGTAAGCAGGATTACTTTCCCACCCTCTCTAGCCGAAAGCTGCCACGTGACCCAGAATCCTCAGCTATGTTGGATTATGAGCTTCACAGTGATTTTGTTTCATCACTAATCAAAATTCCTTCAGATACATTGGCATTGGTCTCTCACTTTGATATCTTCTATATCTACGGATTTGCCAGTGGAAATTTTGTTTATTTTCTGACCGTCCAGCCAGAGACTCCTGAAGGTGTGTCTATCAATTCAGCTAGTGACCTTTTCTACACATCTCGGATTGTGCGTCTCTGCAAGGATGACCCTAAATTCCATTCCTATGTTTCTTTGCCCTTTGGGTGTGTCAAAGGTGATGTGGAATATCGTCTTCTACAGGCAGCTTACCTTTCTAAGCCAGGGGAGGTACTTGCCAGATCCCTGAATATCACTGCCCAGGATGATGTCCTTTTTGCTATTTTTTCCAAGGGACAAAAACAGTATCATCACCCCACTGATGACTCTGCTCTTTGTATCTTTCCCATCCGTGCTATCAATACCCAAATTAAGGAACGGCTACAATCTTGTTACCAAGGGGAAGGCAACTTGGAACTCAACTGGCTGCTAGGGAAAGATGTCCAATGTACTAAGGCGGTAAGAATGATTACTATATTTTAAATAGGGTTACTTTAAGGAAGGTATGGAGAATATTAGCAGTAGCTCTGTTAGAAATTATGGGATTTAAGAATTTGCTTCCTGACAAGAAGTTTGAGGAGGTCTTCTGAAAGAGGAAGCAGATTTAAACGTCCGCTCAATTCTTAATTTATCTCAGGACAATGTTTTTTAAACATATTTTCTGGCAGGAATTAAAAACCCTGCTGCTAAAGTTTCAGCTTTATCTACCCGTTATGTGGGAGATAAATGGAAACGATCAAACATTTTCCCATTCATAGGTGTTGTGACTGCACATTTTTTCTACATGAAATTGAAAACTGTACAGTAATTCATTCATGTATAATAATAGAAAAGTGAATTTTGTACTGGCTAAAAGTCATTTTGTTACTAAAGCAAAAGTAAGAAATCATTGGTTTGGAGACATTGCATTATTTTAATATATATAATTATAATTTATATTTATAATATTGTGTGGGTGTGTTTAGTATATATTTAATTAGAATATATGTATCCCTCTATACACACACACACACACACTCACAAAGAAACCCAAAGTTTCTGTGAACAAATCTTAAACATCATTGTCAATTTTAATGACATTTTGTCTTCTTTGTCTTGATTAATACAGCTGCCCCATGATGATAATATAAGAGAAATGTGACTCCCTTGATTAGAATAAAAATAAATTGATTTCTATATCATAGCTTATAAATTAAATGGAGTGGCTCTTGGAAACATTGTTTTTAATGTTTTACACACATGTAGCCTAACTACACAAGTAATCAATAATGTTAACATGAAGCTCCTTAACTTATATTTTGCTTTTGTACCCCACAAGTATTTGGTTGATGGAGGATGCGTAATAAGGCAGAATGTGGTTAGAGAAGTCTGGCTGTTTATGATAGCATTCTCCAGTCTAGTGCCTCACAAAATGTTAAACTGCATTTCCTATTACTGGCAATAAGTAAAATCTATCCCCGTATTCTTCAAATATAGTAATAAAATATTTGTTTACAACATTTTGCTGAAGTAAAATGATCCAGACAGACATCCATGTGGCTGTCCCTCAAATCCCCATGTGCGTAACTGGTTCTTTGCTAGAGAAGATGTCAGAAAGAATGGAATGTTAATGTTTCTCATCAAAGCAAACATATGGGACAGAATTGGCTGTTTCTAGAAAAAGACAAAATGGTTCCAAAAAGTAAATCACAGTTTGTTTTCATCTTCAGAGTGCAGGAACCTTTTAACATGCTACAAAACATCAACTTTTGGGAGAATGATTGAAAGAAACAGGAAATATATTATTATATTGTTTTATTGTTTGGACTGGTTTGGACTGTATAATTATTTTTATTTAACAGCACTGCGCTTAATTATAATTATACAGAAGATTAAAAACTATAAGGTTCAGAGAGTGGTTATGGTGAACCTTTCATTAGTTTCTTCACAACATTAAGGAAAGGTCAAAGAGATATTCATTCCTAATGCAGATTTGGTAAAACTACGGTACGGTACATACGATAATATATTTTTCATCAGTCAAACTCAATCTCATTGAAGTTCAAGTGTGAAAACTGGCTGACATGCTTGAATAAATGAAATCCAGCAAATTTAATCTAGGGACACCAAGCTTCAGTTTTTTTGTACCTAGTGAACAATTAACAATTGTCCCACTTAGTAACAGAAATTTGGGGCTCAATTGTGATCATAGGTCAAAGATTACCTATATAGATGTAGCCAAAGAAAACAAAGCAAGACAGATCTTTAAGTACAGAATTCCGAGAACATGATCTCACAACCCAATGATTTCAGATTTTAAACTCCATAATGTTGATTATATCCTTGATGAACAATGGTTTGCCATATGTCAAATATTACTTACAACTGCTCAAAAATTTTCCTATCTTGTTGTCTTCCAGAGGCATCAGGACCAATAGCTATGTTGGCTGGGAATTTTTAGAGTTGTAGTTCCAATATCATGGAAGACATCAAATTAAGAAGCTGGTCTACAGTTCATTGATCTTTGTGTTTAAATATTTTATCCCTTTCAGCCAGTTCCAATAGATGACAATTTCTGTGGATTGGACATTAATCAACCACTGGGAGGCTCCATACCAGTAGAAGGAGTGACCCTCTACACATCCAGTCGTGATCGAATGACTTCTGTTACTTCATATGTCTACAATGGCTACAGCGTGGTGTTTGTGGGTACCAAGAGTGGCAAGTTAAAAAAGGTAGGACAACTGTTTACCTTTAGATATTTCATTTCTCTAAGGTTATTGATGGCTAGAGGTTTTACAGAATTTTATTTTGCACGTTTTCAACCCATATTCTGTTAATCTACTGTATTTATGTCTTAAATTTTTATCCTGTTTTCATTTTTGCTGAATTCAAGATGGCAGACATACCTAGTGCTCTTGTTTCTGATATTTCACACAGCAACTATACTGTAAGATGGAGTGGACTGAGAAAGACTTACTGGCTTAAGGTCACCCAGGTGGTTTCCCTACCTAAGGAAATACATATTGCTTTAGAACAGCGTTTTTCAACTTTTTATTCTGGAAGAAACTTTCAAATTATTTTTTGGGCTCAGAATCCCTGAATAAATTGCAAAAATGTCATAAAACAATTTACTTATATTAAACCTACTCAGCCCATGTTTGCAATATTTATGCTTACAGTAAAGTAGCAAGTCAGCTACTTTGCAGTTGCAGCATAAAAATCCCCAATACTATGAGGGCTAGCATTGTATGACACAGTCACAATGTCTCAATTCCAGTTGAAAAAGTCTGCTCTAGGAAAAAGAGAACTGAGCATTTTATTTGAAATTGTTTGAAACGTTTTCAAGGAAGTGAGAACATGCTTTGAGCATTTTGACATGCAATGCATTTCTATCCTTATCTTAATTTTGAATTGAGATAATTTCTTATATAATCTAGTCAACCCTTATTTCCCTGGCTACTTTTGCTTCCCCAAATCATAAAGATCCAAGATTTTTTTTTTTATGATCAGGAAGCAAGGGCAAATAAGGAGAGTGGTGGAGAGACATTGAAATTGAAAGCAGTAAAAACAGACATATAAAAATTAGAGGACACCAAAAGCGTATAATATATAAGAATTAAATATTCAAATTATTGTGGTTTTGGTTTTTTTAAAAAAAATACTGGGTTAATCTGAGTCAATATTTCTGCTTCATTTGCTAAATTCTTGTTATACTTTAAAAGACAAATTTATTTTAATATACTTTTATAAATTTGAATCTCTTTCTGCTCTGGGGCCCACAATTTTTCAGAGCTATCCCAATTATTTGCACTTGTTCTTTCAGAAACATGCTGTTACATCACAGTAATGTTGGGAGTGTTGACGTATTTCGGGGTTGAAATGGGGAGGGACACTAAATATTCTGTGGAAGTGGAGAAACATGCAGCTTTTTTAGACTTTAAGTATTAAAATCACATTTGAATACTTTTACAGTATGTTATTGTCTAGAAGATATGCTACCTTTAAAGCTCACCTCTTTATGCTTGGCCACATGTTTTTGTACAGTATGGATACAGTAATGAATTTCTTCTGAGTTATCATCTGTAGATGTTTCTGAAAATCTAGAAACATGCATTCTTGATTTCACTTTCACTTTTTAGCAGTGAAATTTCTGATATTGACAGCAATCTCCTTACAATATTTAAGAGAAATATATGAATTAATTGATTATGATAGCTTTTACAAAATACATAGTTTAATTCAGACATGGCTGTTTTACACTCTTGTCTTGATGCTTACCTTTCTGCCCTTTCTATGGACTTTATCCTGTACCTAACTGACCCATTAGAGCAAAATCCTTATAGCCTGTGTTATAAAAGCAGACTACATGCCCAAGGGGCATTTTTCATTCCTTTGTCTTTAAACAAAGACTTATTTTTTGTGAATCTTAGGAAGCAAAATGGTTATTCATAGTGGTTTTTTTCTTCACACATATTCACCATAAAGTAGTAAAGCTCTGTGGTAAATTAGATGTTCACATAAATTTAAACTTTCCATTCCAACAGCTTTAGTTTAGAAATTGGTGATTTCAATCAGTCATGGACATAACCTCATTGCCTAGTGATATCATTTCCCATTTAACTGTTGAGAATGCATCCTGATACCCCATCATAAGCTGTAATAATATTCTCTTAGGAATAGAGAAAGGAATAGAACTGCAATTTTCAGCTTTGTTTGCCCCCCAATGCAGGCTCCATGCTTCTAAAAATTTGCTCTGGAGTGTTGGATAAGGTTTTAAAAATCCAGGTAATCATGCAACAGCAAAGGGGCACAAAAAACTCTGAACTCTTTGCTTCTATCTAGAGGTCAAATGGATTTTTGCAGCTTAAATATGGTAGTGCAGGAGTTGCAGAACCTGCTGGAACAACATATGAGGTGAAAGAAGAAGTTACAGAAGGAGGAAGAATGAGCAAATGTAATGAATTGACTAATGACTGTAATGTAATTCATTATATTAACTAATGTAATGAATCTTAGCTAATAAATTAGTTATGTTATGGCTGAATTCATTGGGCATCCTAGGTCATCATTTGTTTGGCTGTGATTTATTTGGCCATGACTTCTTAAATAAGCAATAATTGGCTGAGCTCAACATTATGTTAAGGCATAAGCCTTGATTTCCAAACCACAAATTTACATTTATATGTCATGTTGGAACAAATTTGAGAAAACCTTATTATCGCTGCATTGTATGAATCCTGCCAAAAGGTTTGCTTTCCAGCTATGACTGTAATTCACATGATCACACAAGCATGTTTTAGTCTAGGGAAGCAGATCTGCTCATTTTTCACCACCTCCCAGTAAAGTTACTAGACTAAAGGTTTATGAGTTGGTACATGAGATCAATTCCAGATTACATAACTAAACTTTGTGTGTGCTTTTAAAAAAATAGGGCAGTGCAATTATTCATAAATAAGACCCATGTGTTCCTTAGAATGTAATCCCACACAATTGTTAATAGATATTTACACAGTTCTTCTTAACATGTTCAATTAGTCTATAATTTTATAGACCCATTTGAAAATAGTTGCACTGAATACGAGGACATCTGAGCTGTTGACCTTCAGCTTAATTTTAACAGTATAAATGGTTTGTCACTCCATAATTGTTGGAGAAGGACGGTATATAAATTTAAACAAATAAATAAATAAATAAATAAATAAATAAACATCCTTAATAATGACCACAACTGCTATAGTAGTACTTCTTTAACTCTTTGTCTCTGTACTCTGTTTGAAACAACTTTTCTCAAAGGTATACCAATTAAATAATGTGTGGCATCAGTATATATGTGGTTGTGCTTAGGCTACTGTAGTTTTAGCTGGAAAATCTTTACTTTAAAATGCACTTAAAGAGAGTAGCTTGTATATGAATTTTTATAATTTAATGTATCAAGGGAAATTGTGTTCTATTAATTATGTAGGATTACTAAAGGACTACTCATTTTGGGATAGTTTAATCCCTGATGGCATTTTTATAGTGGAAACTTTTTTAAACAGATGCATTTTTGATGTCAAGTATATTTATAGGAATTAGGCTACTGTGCTGTCATCACAGAGCTACATAGGATCATCATATTTGGGTTAAAAAACTTCAACTCATCAAATTTGCTTTGCCAGTTGAAGTCCACCCATCTTAAAGTTGCTGAAATTGAGAAACACTGTTGTAGAGTAATATATAAAAAGATTAAATCTGTAACAGTGTTAATGCCTGTTACGATCAAGAAGTCAGGAAATATTGGTTGGAAATTAGAATTATAAAAATCTAAAGAAAAAAATAGCATGGATCTAACTAAAATTATTAGGAGTGGGATGCTTTTCACAGTCATTCTGTTTAAAATCATGTTTTCCAAAGCAGAAATTAAACAATTTATTGCCAGGAACCACAGCAAGGGGACTTGGATCTCACTACCCCAATGACCTTGATTAAAATTACTGATTTTCTCATTGCTATATTTTAGATATGGGAAGAAACTCTATGTCTTGAGGAAATTTGCTAGATATAGTGCAAATGTGCCATTCAAGTAAGGGTGAATTTATTTAAAAATACAGACGTTTAGTTGAGCAAATGATTTCTCCTTGTAAAAAGAATTGTGGTACTTTAAAGTTTTAAGAACTTGCCAGTCTTAAAATGTTAGTGTTAACATGTAAAATATAAAGACAGTTTAAAGAATTATTACTTGATGATCAGTCTAAGCTAATAAGAGTTCAGAATTGGCAGTCTTGATTGCCACAATAATCCATTAGCTATGGTCTTCTGCTGAGTGGATTTTTTTTTCTCTTTGGGGATTTCCTTGCTGGAAAGGATTTGAGATGCTGATTCTGACTAAATCATTTTCTAAACGTATCTCTATGTCTTCTGAGGATTCATCACTGAGAACATTGCATTCCTATGGCAATATGCTACTTCCTCTTAATTGATTAGTCGGTATCTGTGAAATTCTCATTACTAATCTATTTTTGTCTTTTAGCTTCTATGTTGCAAAACATCTAACTGTGGTTGAAGGAACAGCAGAGCTTCCTTAGTGTATACTATTCAATATCCTGATAGATGATGTATCTAATTTTCCTAAATTTAACCACAAAACATTCCATCTTAAAGCTAAACAGCATACTATGATATTCTACTGATTGTAGTAAAGCAATATATAAATGTCCTGGTAACAATAACTTCAACATTTGAAGAAATCCAATATTGGTAACAATTCAATATCGATACCAACAGCTATTTAGGCACACTTGGGATTTGCTGCATCTTCACAGATTGCACATGAGGAAGGTGAAATGAAGATGAAAGTTTAATTCTGAAAACCTACAAATTCATTTATCAGTGCTTGAAATGTCATTATCCAACTTTCATTGTGATTATTCTCAAGGAAAGTAGACCTAGCCTTTGTTGATGTTTTCATGTGAAACTCTTGTGGAATTGCCATATATCATAAACTAGCTGTTGGTACCTGTGCTCTGCTACGGTTTGGTATAATAAGGTGCACATGCCAAGTGGAGGAGAGGCCTTGGAAAGGATAGGCCTCCAAAAGCACTTTGCAGGCCTTGTTTGGCCTTCCCTTCCCCTTGGCATTCTTTGCAGAGAATGCGAGCAATAGGTTTTT